>PVKC010032230.1:0-14383 GCA_004027635.1 Crocidura indochinensis | reverse complement strand
AAATGAATATATTATTTTTTAAAAAATAGTTTTATTCCTGAGCACAGAACCCAGATAAGCACTGAGCTCTATCTCATGTGGCCCCAAAACAAACAGTGTTTTGAATATTCTGGTCTTCCCCTCAAAAGGATAGCTACATTAGGTAGAGCAGGCTATATATTTTTACATTTTATTTGTAGTTACACAAAATTCAACATTTCTTAGAAATCATGTTGTTTTGACAGAAGTGTGGTTGCTTTAGATATTTAATAGATGTTTTCTTTTTTGGGGGGGGGGTCACACCCAGCAGTACTCCTGGCTCCATGCTCAGAAATTGTTCCTGGCAGGCACGGGGGACCATATGGAGCACCGGGATTCGAACTGATGACCTTTTGCATGAAAGGCAAACGCCTTACCTCCATGCTATCTCCTGGGCCCCAATAGATGTGATCTTAAACATTCCTGGAAGTACATAAGCTAACACTCTAAACTTCTAATATGAGTGCAACGATCTATATAATACAAGATTTAGCAATGTTTTAAAATTAAAATATGTCATTTTCCCCATAGTCTTTTTAATTAGAAAAATAAAATAACTATAAGCCTATATCACATAAGTGATGTGTTTATCAAATGTCAGATTATTACTTGAAAACTGAAAAACCTGTCAGAGTTGATTTCAACTTTACAAACAATTGTGAAGTCTTGACAATATTTAGGCTTATTTCTATCTTTTTAAGGAAGACAGAAAATCTGTCTTAAAATAAGTTCAAATACGTGCTTATCTGTAAAACTCTGTGACCATGACTCAGAAACTGGTATGGAGTTAAATATACATTTACAATTGTAATTCTAATATCGGGCTTAGAAATTTATATATATTAATATTCAATTATTTAGCTTTCCTCAAGTTTATCTCTTTCCCCAACATGGTATGCAAGTACTATGTAATGAATCTTCCAAGATCTCCTTTCTCTTTCTGAAATTACTTCGTCCCTTCTTCCTGAAATGTCATAATGCACTAATTTATTCTATACAAAATAATTACCTTTTGTTTTGTTTTGGGGCCACACCCAGTGACACTCAGTGGTTACTCCTGGCTCTGCGCTCAGAAATTGTTCCTCGCTTGGGGAACCATATGGGATGCCAGGGATCAAACCGCAGTCGGTCCTAGGTTAGTGAATGCAAGGCAAACACCCTACTGCTTGTGCCAATGCTCCTGCCCTCAAACAACTGCCATTTATATTCACTAGTGTCTATTGATCGTTGTATTACTTTTATTTTATTCCTAAAATAAGCTTTCATTACCTCTCCCATTACCAAATTCAAAAGCAAAAGATCACAAATATTTAACATTTAACATTTTTCAGGCTTAAAGTCTTTAGTTATACCACCCTATACTTAGGAAAGTCTTCTAACTAGAATGCTCAAAACAAAAATATTTTACATTTTACATAAATTCGTCACATAAATTCATTTTTGACTTTTTCTATACATTTTTATATTAACATAAACTACTAATAAGGCTTTTAATTATTCTCTCAAACTGTAGCTTCTCTCTTTACCAGGTTATCCATAATTTTGCTTCTTTATTAACTGACAGATAATGATCCTGTTGCGTGAGGGGATATAGAGGGAGGAGGAGATGAAAAAGGTGACTGTTCTATTACATCAGAGTCTGAAATTCCTAACCTGGCTTTCTTGATCTGCCTTTTTAGAATTCACTTTTTAACTTGCATCGCTAAGTGTTCTGATGCCAAGATTTCACATTCTTTCAGAAAACAAATTTAGGTATTTCTGAATATAATTTATAGTTATCTACTTTATATTTTGTCTAATTTGGAAGCACCCCAGTAATAGTGCAAGAGTAGGATGAGAGTTAGTTATCCCTATCTCTCTGCTGGCCTATTAATTAGCTACTTCAAATATAAAAATCCCAGTTAAGACAGATAACTGGTACTGAAAACATAACATCCTTTGGATATATCAGCCTTGAATGTTCTGAAAGATCTTATCACCATTAATGATATACCACATGGAGATGTTAAAACAGCCATTCCTGTGAAACTGCAACATCTTATTTAGTTTAAACTCAAATTCCTGCTGCTTCAAATTATTTGAATGAGAGAATTCCTCCAGATATTTCTCTAGTACTTAATTCTAATGAGGTCATACCGGTTTAGTATTCCTTGCTTTATGTACCTTTTCCCTCCTTGTTCATAAACAAAGTGAGGAGAGGGTTTATAATATTTACTTCTGTATATTCTTTGCCATCTACCACAGTTTTTCCAATATTCAAATTATTAGGGTCTTTTTAACTATATGTAATACATTGAATAAAATCAAACCCTCCTCCTTTCAAACCAAGCCCATTGTATGTTTGTCTCATATTATAACTTTAAATGTTTTAATCATCTTGTTCTCTACAGGCCAAATTTTAATTTTCTTTCAAAGTCTTCTGCACTTCTTTCAATGTACATCATCTTTATGGATAAATGTATACACATACACATAGACTTAAATACACATGTTTATATATAGATTATGTATATATATGCCATATATATATATATATATATATATATACCCTATATATATACCCTAAGTCATGACAGCTAGGAAATCTTCAGATGACAAATTATTTGAATCCATAATAATGACTTTTTACATCTTGCCGTAATTTAATTCTAGATAGACAATATTTAATAAATGTTCACTGCCTCAATTTTTGGTATATTATTTCATCTTTTTGAAAACTCAATTTAGAGTACTAAATATCCTCTATATTTGCTTGAAGTGGAGAAATGCTTAATATCTCAATGTGCCAACTAAATATCTGATTGATTTTTCAGTTCTTAGCTATATTTTAATCTCCAAGTCACATATAAAGTGAAGACAAATATTTAAACAATTTCGGGTGGGTGTGATTTCCCTTCGAATCAAATAGGAATATGTAAGATGCCATTTATAGCTAGGAATTTGAAATTCTATTGAAGCTGGAAAACATCTGCATCTTGCACATCTGGGCTAGCATCTGTTCTGTGTTGTTAGATGAAGAAAACAAGAAAATTGGGCCAACACCACAGCACAAAATCAAATTCGACGAATCTAAGAAATTTATTGTTGAGCAAGGGACCAAAAAGTGGTGTGAGGCCCATACAAAGATACTTGATAATTGCATTTCTCAACTCCCTATAGAAAATGCCATATTCTAAGGCCTGGGAATAACCCGCTTTTGCATAACAGGACAAGGGCCTATAAATAAGAAACTCATTAAGCTACCTGTAGCAGGCCTCAGCCCAGCCAAGCCCTGGCTGGGTTTGCTTAATGAGGTGATAATGAGGAGAAAATGGTTTCGCTCCTTTTGGGCCTGGTTTGCTAAGGGTGGGGAAATCCCTGTCTTTAGTGAAACAGTCACCATAGTGCCCAATTCATCATTCAGGGTGGGTCTGAGCCACAGAAATAATTTGCTCCTGGGCCCTGAAGTTATTTCGCTTCCCTGTCTATAGGAACAAAGGGAGCTTTTCATTCCCATGTGAAGGGACTGTCCGAACACCACCAGTAAAGGGGGTGAAACTAGCTGGTCATTAGCATTTGAAGGGACTAGCCAAATCACGCCAACAAAGGGTGTTAAACCAATCCACATTGTAGGTAGGGGGTGGGAGCACTGTGCAGTTTGAGGTGGATAAACGCCAGCATTATTTTCTCACTAGGATCCCCACCTCCTCTCTAACATGTCATATTCATTCAAAATGGAGCCACACCTTCTTGGCCAAGCTCGCTCTGATTTTTTTTCTCTAAAGAAAATAGGTAGTGACCTGGGATTAAGACTACAACCTTTAGAATATTGGACTTCCAGGACTCGTTGCCTGGTTGAGTAGAATGTTCTTTGGCAGTGCTAAAAAGGTAGTCAAGGAGAAGAAATCAGAAATCAATGTCATTAGATTTAAACTTTTTATAGTTATGTTAAATTCTGTTTCTAATAACCCTTAGAGGAAAGGAATAGAACAAGGGTGTTAGAATTGAAACCCAAAAACGAATGGACTCTAAGAATCATCCCATCAAAAGTTTTAAACAAAAGGGGACTGGAGGGAGAGTGAAGACCACAGGGTGTTTACTTTCTGTGCAGCCATCCCTGGTACTACCCACAGCTCCCCATAGGACTCTACTAGTTTCTCCAGAAGGTATCCTTGACCATTGACCAGAAGAAAATCCAGAGCCAGATACTGATTTTTAGGAAAGAAAATTTATCTTTTAGTTCAAAGCAGCCCAGGAAAATGGGAAAAATAACACTACTGAGTCAATAGCCTTCAGTTTTAAGCTTTATCGGTCAGAACAGCTCTACAGTTTTTACCATAGTTTGCTTAAAACTGGTAAAATTTTTCATCATTTTTATCATTTTCTTTTATCTGTGGCAGTTCTGATTTGTTACATAATTCCCCAAATTGCGGTCTATCCACTCATCTGCATCTTATTTTAATACCACACAGTAGAAGTATAAAAGAGTTATAAAGATTTTCTTCTTAATGTATGTAAATAATTATCAAGAGTTTCTTTTTATTATTACTCAAGCTTTTCTGTGTGTATTTGTATATTTCTTGTCTATTTGTGTATTGCTTCTGAGGATAATCTCCTAATATATAGTATAGAAGCTTAAAACTTTTGGCATACAATTCTAATTTATTGGTGATTTTTTGTGCTTACTGGTGTGAAAACTTACGTTGTATCTCTGATGTTAAAATTCCTAAAGTTTCAACATTAAAGGTGTTTGTGGAAAGATCTTAATAATTTTTTTAGCCCGCCCGCCCCTTTTTTAAATTTTTTTAATTTTTTTTAATTTTTAATATCTTAATAATTTTTGCAAAACTTTATATTAAATTATGTGAGGTAAATCAATTATTTTAAAAGCCATTTGGAAAATTAATTGGATTTTCTTCTTTAACTTATATGGCAAATTATAGTATTTAGCTTGTAAGATATATTTACTAGTATTAAATCATCCTTGTTCTTTTTCTTGTGTTATGATTTTGAAGATTTTTTGCATATGGTGTGAAATAATTATGCATTTTTACCCTTGTATATTCCTTTTTATTTTTATTTATTTATTTATTTATTGGTTTTTTGGGCCACACCCATTTGATGCTCAGGGGTTACTCCTGGCTAAGTGCTCAGAAATTGCACTGGCTCGGGGGGACCATATGGGACACCAGGGGATCGAACCGAGGTCCTTCCTTGGCTAGCGCTTGCAAGGCAGACACCTTACCTCTAGTGCCACCTCGCCGGCCCCTATTTATTAATTTTAATGTTTAACTAATACTAGCCATGCTCTGCTGGCTTCAACTTTTATTACTTCTAGAGAAGTTTGAGTAGAACGAAAGTGGTGTCATCCTTGAGTACCAGGTAGATTTTCTGTCAAAATCATCTGAGTCTGGTTTTCAATATGTGTATCTATTAAATACAGAATAATAGTTTCCATGTCTTTCTATTAGCTGATTTGTTATAAAGTCTGTGCATTGTATTTAAGTCTATTATTCCTACAGATATGTGTGGTCATTTTCAGTAACTTTGAAAATATAATGCTTCAAGGTTATAAATAGATTACAAGGCATTTTTGCTGCAAAACTTTATATAATTTTTCATTGCATTTAAATTATATTCAGCTTTTAATTTTTCTTTAACTTCTACCTGGAATTTATTAATTTATTTTAAGTTATATATTTTAATTTCTAAAATATATTTTCAACTTAAATAGCACTACAATGAATATAGGTGTGCAGAAAGCCTTTTTTGTTGAGTTTTTGTATTTCTTGGGTATATTCCTAGGAATGGTATAGCTGGATCATATGGGAGCTCAATTTCCATTTCTTTGAGGAATTTCCACAATAGTCAGAATTTATAACCTGACAACAGTTGAACGGCTAAAGAAACTGTGGTTCATATACACAATGGAATATCATGCAGCCATCAGAAAAAATGAAGTCATAAAATTTTTCTACACATGGATGGACATGGAAACTATTATGCTGAGTGAAATAAGTCAGAGGGAGAGAGATAACACAGAATAATCTCACTCATATATGGATTCTAAGAAAAATAAAAGACATTATTATAATACCCAGAGACAATAGAGATGAGGGCTGGAAGGACAAAGAATAGTGAGTTCAGTTAGAGAAATAGCTACACTGACAAATATTATGACAATGGTAGTGAGTGAAAGAAATAGAATGCCTGTCTCAAAGATTGGCAAGGGGAGGGAGGGTTGAGGACACTGGTGGTAGGAATATTGCACTGGTGAAGAGGGTGTTTATTTTTTATAAATAAAACTCAACTACAAACATGTTTGCCAATCATGGTGCTTAAATAAAGATATTCAAATATATATATTTTTTTCAACTTATATTTTTTGATATTGATTTCTTCCTAAATTGAAGTAAATAAAACAGCATGGGCTTAAATAGCAACGGTTTCCTTATTTGCATTTAGTCCAAGGACATTTATCATTACAATCACCTGTTATGTTTTGATCACTGTTACTTTTTATATACATACTTACTGGTTGTAAGAAAATGTCTTCTTAGATTTTGTGGCTTCAAAAATCCAATGAAATATACTTGTACCAATATACCCAACATCTAATAGTGAGTTTGTTTAGAATGTCCGTTTAGTATCTAGTAAACTTAGAATCTTCTCCAATTATATTTTGAAAAATTTTACTTACAACATCATCTGGTGAAATAAAAGCAGGACGGAAATTTAGAAGTTTTAAATATTGTCCAATAGTTTCTAGTATTCAAATTACTCAATTTTGTATTTCATAGATGTCGAGAGGAAGATTAGACATACCCAGCGCTGTTGGAAAGAGGTTTGCTTTAGCTACGTTTGTTGAATTTCAGAGGCTCAGACCATCTGTGGTGTAGGTAATTAAGTATGTTCATTTATAAGTTCTTCCCTTCCAAACCTTAGTAGGAAGACAAGTAATAGATGGTGTCAAAATTGCTTGGCTCTATAAGAAGGTGGTTGGAATACATGAACTCTAAATTGACTGACTGTCAATTTTAAGAAAATATACCTCTTGTAAGAGAAATGTACTAGTCACTATTCATGAATTGCTCTTCAGAGAGTTAAATAACCATTTCATTTTTTTTCCATTGTTGGAGTAGCAACAACTTTTCACCTTTTATTCCTACAACAATCTAAAGATGGTTCAAGTCACTACTAATTATTTCTGTGTGTCTGTGTCATTTATAAATTAAGATTTAGTATGGTCTTTTTGAGTAAATGCAGATGGATAATCCATTCCTAAAATCAGAGTTCAAGAATGCACCTCTGGAACAGTACACTAGGGACAGAGCAACAACTTGTCTTGAAGCTCAGAACTAGACAGTTCTGAAAGAACAGATTTATTGAATTGAAGCAAATTTGACCCAGTGATATTTATGAAGTCAGAAACCAGGAAAAGGAAACCAAGTTTGGAAGGTTAAGAAAATATAAGGAGTGGCCTTAAGACTAATGGTCATGTTCTCTGGAAACAAGTATTTGAAGGAATATTTATGAAAAATGCAGGTGGTATGTATACATACCTATGTGCATGAACACACGTGCACATATACAAAATTCTGTAAGATGAACTTTTCTAAGTAGCTCATTAACTTTTTAAAAAGTCTACACTTCCCTTGGCTCACTATAATTTAATTTCAACAAAAGTAATGAAGTACTAGAGAGTTTTTACTGACCTATACAGGGTCTTAAATGTACCGAAAATCGTACTTTAGAAACTTTAGGGAAAAAAAAAGATTATTTTCTAAGAGCTAATTCATCGAAAATCTGTATATATAACCATTATTAGCCTTAATTGTCATATAATGACATCAACATACTATCTAAAATTAGGATAATTATACAGGAAATATTTTTACTTTATTAGTAAAATGATTTTAAATCATTTTAAATTTAAAACTATTTAAAATGATTTAAAATTAATAGGCAGGTATGAGTTGCACTGCTATCATGTACAAAATTTAATATATATTTGTCAACTTGAAACACTAACAGTTGAAATATGTATGGCAGAATAGCTTAGCAACATATACAACTTAGCCCAGAAAATCAAAGTTCCTCTCCACTATTAACTGGAATTAACTATTAAATAAAGTTAGCACCTTTCTATTTTTCAATTTTGAATTTCTTCTAGTTCTCTAACTTTTAATTATAATTGAGAAATATATTATGTCAAAAAGTGTGAACAATGTCTGGGTAATTATAATAAGTAAAAAAGAGGTGAGGTAGCTTTGTAATATTCTTTTAAGTAAAAGTTAATTTAGAACTGGAATTGTAATGTTTACCTTTTACTCTTGAGAAGTATTTTTCCTTTTCTTGGTTTTAAATTATTTTGGGTTCATAATGAGTGTGCTTAGTGTCCAGCCATACTTAGTGTACTCAGGGCTCTCTACTCAGTAATCACTGGGGTAGTGCTCAGGGGATCATATGGGATATTGGGTATTGATCCCATGTCTACTACATGCAATGCAAGTGTTCTGCCCACTGTAGTATCAGCCCCCAAAAGTTTCTTCTTCTTTCCCATTTTTATAAAAATGGGAAGCGAAGAGAGAATAATAGCATCATTGTTTGTCAATGTCCTCCTGTGATTGTTAGCAATGGATCCTGGCACATATTGTTCGAGACAAAGAAATTAGTATTTTGCATTCAAAGAGGATAATTAGGCAATAAGATACAAAAGTGAGTGTGGTTATCATGAGATAAACACACACATGGGGTGTTATGAGGCACAGACAAGTGTCTGTAATCCCTCTAGGGTATGATTATCTCGTGATAACCACACACCCTGGAGTTGCCTTATTGCCATTATAAAATATCTTTATTATAGGAAGAAATGTGCATTTTTGTGCAGAAAGGAGACGGGAGTTGGCAATTTAGAATGCCGAACAGCAGTTTCAGCTGAGCTATGTGGTTTACATAGATTAATCTATCCCATTGGAATGTTTTCCCAGCCAAAAAAAATGTTCCCTAAATCCAAGCAGTCATAATCTGTGGTGATATGCAGCTATTTGAGCATTTGAGAAATTCCCTGCCTGATTCTAAGACTGCCGGTTTGACAGTTGCATGGAGTGAAGGCTGAAATTCACAGAGATGAGAGGTCCATATACCTTCTATGGTGGAGATCCCCTCTTCTGGGAACCCAAGTGGTGATCATTGCAGAGATCAAAATTCTCAGACATAATTTTATCTTATTTCTCATGTAGGATAATGCTTTAATTCTTGATAGAGATAAGTATCTAACAACAGTAAAGTTGGTTAGGAAAATAAATGATTAAAATGGAAACATAGAAAATGAAGATGCAATTCAAAATGCTGAGAGAAAAATAAAAGACCCATATAAAAGATTTCAAAATAAGTTATGATACAAAAGATTAAATTATTTCTGGTGGTTCTAGAGACAAAGTTAAGTGAAGATCATAAGAAAATGCTTTCATTTATCTAACAGATTCACTTTCAAATTTTGGTTATAAGATATATTTTCTTTAAAAACTTTCATAGGCAAGAATACTATGCAAAAGGATATTTCTCCATAAGATGTAGGGGCAGGAAATGTAGCTCAGTAGTAAAATAATAGTCTTTCATGTACGAGGTTTTGAGTTTGATCCCAAGCAACAAAACTAATGAAAGAGAAAAAGAGTTCTCCATATGTAATGGATTTTAAATGGAAACATGATAAAATGCAGTATCATTAAGATGCAAGAATAGAAGAGTTTGTAATCATAAGGTATTTCTCAGTTGTTTTATAAATAGGAATAGAAACAAATATTTCTTGTATTTGTCATAGCTTTTTAGTTTTAGTTAATATATTCACAATTCAATTGGTATATCTAATTTCAAAACTTGGAATTTTCTTATTATAGAATCAGTTAGTAACCTAATATTCCAAAACAGAAATAAAGCCAGAGGTAAATCTTTTATTTTGAAAAATTTATGTTTGTATTTAACATTTTATGAGGTGACAAATGCAATGTCCTTCCTATAAGTCATTTGTAAAATAAAAAGCAATATTCTTATCATATCTGGACAGCCAAATTTTGGTTAGGGTGGATATAAACTCCAAATAATTTAGTCCAGCTTTTTGGTAACTGCATGATATTCATCAAAATGTGTCAACTCTAAGGCGAGACATGTTTATCTTAGTCTAAAAAATGTATATAATTGGTATGAGTGCATCTTTAAAAGAAAAAAAAAGACTTCTAATATATGTCATACCTTTTAAAATGTAGTGAAGACATTAATTGGTCTAACTGTAAAAATAAATTGTGTCTAGAGATCTCTTACCCAACCATGGTGATGTTTTATTGGTTTATGCATTTCTAACTGATACACTTTCATGCAAAATCAATACCTCACCGTCTAATATACTTTGCATTGTTATGTTTCTATAAGCTAAAATGTATTTCAGTTGTAGCATTCCAAACTTTTATTTTGCAATAATATTTGCCATGGGGAAAATTTAAAGGGGCACCATTTGTTTTCTAAATATGAAACAGCATCTTTCACATAATTGACAATTGTTTTAACGGAATTCTATCATTTCTAGCCTAAATCCCCATATTTTAATTTCGCCTTAGGCCATACCTTTTAAAGAAATTGCCATCCGTGAAATATCAGATGCTCCAACAGGGCCAGGCTTGTGAACCTCCCTAGCAGAGCTGTGTGAAAAATTTCACACCTACACAGAAACTGCCAAAATATTCTTCTTCACTCTTTTCAGTACCAACGAGAAAACATATACTTTTTCCCTTTGGGCAGTTTTGACAGTTTTAATACAAGTGAAAAGCAGGTTTTGCCAGCATTAGAAAAAGGGGGGAGAAGAAATCTTGAAATTATAATGTGAGAACTTCATAGTCTTAAGATAAAGAAAGGAAGAGGAAGCAGAAAAGCTAAGCTAATATTTTGTCCATCATACAGTTTTGGAGAAGAACATTTCAGTTGCTCTGCTAGAGAAGATTGTGACAGGTAAAAGAGACTAACACTTTAAAGAAAAAACCAATACTAAGTAAAAAATTTTTTAGTGATAATAAAACATTAGCCGCTAGTAACATTATCCCCCAGCATTAAGTCATAAGTGAAACCAATTACTTCCAAGAGTCTATCCTATGTTGAGAGTTTATTCACTATTCCCGCACACTCCTACTCTATGTACTGCCAAGATTTAGCAATCTTGATTTTAGTGGAGAAAAATAAAAATATAAATGTCAACTGAGATATCCTTGACACATCTCACTGCCCTGTGGAAAATCACCCTTCACTATTTTTTCTCTTAAAATCTTGTAGGAATCCTATAATCTAAAGGAAAAAAAAATAAGCTTCTTTGCTGAAATGTCTTAAAATAGAAAATAGTCATGGAATATGACCACTTTCCTCAATCACTATAATCCCAAAAGATTTGAAAAAAGAAATAAAAGGTCTAGAAAGTACATATAGCTCTATCTTAGAGGATTCTGCTGAGCAGAGAATTCTTCTGGACCCATGAATTCCTACAGCATTTTTACACTCTTTAGTCATGCTTTAAAACAATTGAAGACCCAACGTAAACATCAAGTCAATGGAAAAGCAAATGTGCTGAACTCTTCTGCATCCACCCAAACTCATCTGGTTGAATGTTATACTTTCAGGACACATGGAATGAATTTTAACTTGACTCTTATGTGAAAGTCTGTAACTACATGCAGTTCAAAGCATTTACATAAAGATGCATCTATTGTCACTTTGAAGATAGAGTTACTGTGTATTGTGAAACAAAAATGCTATAATTTTTACATGAAGAGGGGAAGTGACTTGTTTCATTTGACTTTTATTAGAAGAAGGACAATATGCAGCGGTATATTTGCAATTTTGAGAGAAAATACTAGCAAATAAATTTGAGGATATTTGTCCCTTAACAAATTTTATATTCTGTCCATGAATAGTTATATATTTTATTTGAACTTGGCTATACCTAGTCAGTCAAGTAACATCCCAGGTGTCATAAATTATAACATTATAATATGTTAGGAGGATGGAAGCCAGGGTAGAAAGAGTTGCATTGCTTTTATAGTAAAAATAAAATAGAGATTTTTCTGTGAACAACGACATTACACTAACTTTGTACTCTCATTCTGAGTTGAGCTTCAACTCAGCTTCAGTCACTTCTTGAAGTCAGGGGTTGGCTTAAATTGTCTATTCTATTCACATCAATGGGAACTCCCTTTATTTAACTCCTTTCAACTGCCCTCTACTGAGACAGGATTTCCCATTAGCCAATATGTCCCCATGCCTGCTGAAAGCTTTCCTAAGCCAATTATACTTGACTTAATACCAGCTTCACTGTAGTGCCATGTCTCGGGCTTGTGCTACTAACCTGAACATCTTCCTTGTTATTGTCTAGACCAAAGCTTCTTCACTTCACACTGACTCCTTTTTGCTAATGAACTTTTTCTAATATGTCAAGTATATAGAGCGTAAGGTATAGGTCTACATATAAAAACAGAAATACAAAGAATGTGTTAACATATGCTAAATTATTTATTTTAGAACAACTTTTGAGGAAGTCATTCAAGTCCATATAGTTATGACCCACATTATTATTATGACCCAAGTTATTGTTATGACCCAAGTTATTATTAAAAAATAAGCTACTATAGGCATCAGGAGAGAATGCCTCTACATATCTTTGCTGGGGCCGGAGCGATAACACAGCTGTGGGGCTTTTGCCTTGCGCATGAATGACTCTGAATGGACCTATGTTCGATTTCTGGCATCCCATATGGTCCACAGAACCTACCAGGGGTGACTTCTGAGTGCAGAGCCAGGAGTAACCCCTGAACACAGCAGGGTGTGGCCCCCAAACAAAAATAAAATAAAATAAATATCTTTGTCTTCTCCATCAGATTTTTCTTTCCTGTTGAATGACTTTTGTTTTATCTTTCCTGAAGAGTCTAATTCCTATACATAATGATGATACAGCAGTGGCGAAAACCTTTTTATTCTCAGTACTTTCTGTTCTTTTGCTTCGGTGGCAGAGAACTGCCATTGGACTACAATCGTGTCTGTTGTTCCTTCTCAAAGTGTTTCTCTCACAGACACTGCCTTTACATTTTCCAGTGGCCAGACTCAGATAAACACACCCTTTGTGTAGATAACTTTGCCGAACTGTGGCAGATCTGCTTATTTTCAGCCAGTGTCATTTGCTCCTTTATTTTAGTGATAAAACTACCCTAACTGTCCAGTCGAAATCTCAGCAGAGCATGTGGCAAACCAATAATTACTTGGTTTGGGTCCCTTTAGGTCAGGTGTGATTCAACTCTTGCAATAAGTGGCCTTTAAAGGTTGTGACCTTCCTTAAAAATTCCTTTCACATATTTCCTTTTACCTCATTGCCCTTGCTCCTTTGGGAATGGCAATCTCTATGACAGATGCCCAGGGCCCACACAAAAAAGCTATGTATGAAGATGGCAAGGTAGAGCAGTAAATGGTATCAAGCGCAGAAAGAAAGAACAGTCTCTAACTCTAAATTTACATATTTGAACTTTTTCCTGTGAGAAGGATAAGTTTCTATATGAATTGCTCTACTTTGGGATATCTTTGTTAAAGAATTTTGACTTGTATTATAACCAGTATAATAAGATTGAAAGGAAAGAATATTTTGATACATCTATTACCTTTTATAAGGAAGTATAACAAATTAATATCCTCAACTATCTTTGATAATTTGGGACAGAAATAAAGATAAGAATGATTCCACAACATATCAGAGAAATTATTTTAAAAGGATGCCTAGACACTCTCATTGGAGGTAATAAAGATTGTAAACATGTTAAGCCAGTGTCTCAAAAAAAATTGGTTGCACATGAAAAAAGATTATACACATAAAAATTTATGGTGTGTTGCTACATAATTCATATTCATGATATTAATTATGAGTTGGGATAGCTCAAAGGACTAGTATGCATACTTCAGATCTGTGAGTCTTGGGCTTAATCTCCAGCACTATGTGGTCTCCTGAGCATCACCAAAACAGTTATTTATTGATATTCATTATTGTTGCATATGTAAACATTTCTAATCTTATCATGATTTGGAATTTCTATGTATAAACATTTCTGGACCCACCCTGATCCTACCCTAATCAGTGATTGGACCCTACTCTAGGGTGGGACCTGGCTCTAATGTATAAAAGAGAAGTCTGTGGAAGGTTTGGGGGGCTTTTGGGTTGGAACTGACGCTGGGTCATTGGACCTCAGTTATTTCCACCGAATAAAGCTGATATTTCCACAAGTCTGACTCTCCGTGAGCTGTTCACTCGCCGATTCACCTCAGAACCACTGGTTACTGGGTGGTAGACGCGTACCCCGAGCTGAAG
>PVKC010032229.1:0-14316 GCA_004027635.1 Crocidura indochinensis | reverse complement strand
ACACACACACACCACACACACACACACACACCCGCTCTGGTTTTTCCCTGGTGCCTTCACAAACCACCTCTCAAGTATACTAGCATAGTAGAAAAACAAAGCACCAGTTTTGGTACCCTTCAAATATTTTTTGAGAGCAGTAAGTAATTAAGCCTTAAGGTCTTTAAGAGTTCCATTTACATAGACTCTCACAGCAGCCCAATTTGTATAGCAGAATATTACTCCTACGAATATTATGTTAATTACGTAAAATTGGATTTTCAGCCTTTTCTTGCTGATTCTGTTCTTACTCTGTTGCTATTTGGGAACTGATTCAAACTTCCATTCACTCACTCATCTGGCCTGCTGATAAAATTTATTTATGGAATAAGAGCTGTTGGCAAAGCATAGGGTTGAATGTTTAAGGAAGGTGGGGGAGATAAACAGTTAAGATGGCATTTCTTGGGGGTTGAAGGTGAGAGTGAGAGTTTAAAATGAAACAGGCAGATAGTAGTAATGAATAAATAATAATAATAATAACAATAATAATACAGGAATGGCTATAAAGGAGGTAAGAGAGGAAAAAAATGCTTCATTCTCAATCCTATTCTTCGGAACAGATTGAGATCTAGTATCGTGTAGGGTTCTTGTCTTGCCTGAGTTGACCTGGATTTGATCCTTGGCACATATGACACTATGAACATTGTAAGGAATTGTCTTAGCACATAGAGTGAGGAGTCATCTCTAGGAACCCCAAACAAAGACCAAACAAATCTTACTATTTGAGAATGACATTTTGAACAAGAAATTGTTTCCTTATCTGCGAAGGTCTATTTCTTACAAGGTTAAATGAGATTTCTGGATCTAACAGGACTGAAATACAGGTAAAGCTGTGGTTAACAAAAGGTTCAGGAACCCAGTGGGAAAGTAACGGAGTTCCTGGGAAAGATGTCAATAAATTCTTCAGCAGTGTAACTGCAAAAGGGACGAAAATGACTCAGAAAACTCAAATGACTTGGTAGAGAGAAGGCCTATTCGAAGCTCTGATCCACCAGGCAAAGTGGGAATTCTCTGAAGGAGGAAAGTCACAGAGAAAGAATTGTGACTTTGGAGATAGCCGTCTGGAGTTGGAATAACTATAGTCCCGGAGCACCATCACTTCAGCTAACAGTTGCAATTTGAGCTCATGGTCAGGTAAAAGGGGATATGACTGGGAGTCAGAAGGGTCAGTTATAGCTGCCATTTCTCAAGTAACCCCTTGCCCTGAGAGTGTCAGAAAAAGGAGAGAAAGACGCAAAATGGTCTCACTCATCTATGGGTTTTAAGAAAAATGAGGGGCCGGGCGGTGGCGCTGGAGGTAAAGGTGCCTGCCTTACCGCGCTAGCCTTGGACGGACCATGGTTCGATCCCCCGTGCCCCATATGGTCCCCCAAGCCAGGAGCAACTTCTGAGCGCATCGACAGGAGTAACCCCTGAGCGTCACTGGGTGTGGCCCGAAAACCAAAAAAAAAAAAAAAAAAAGAAAAATGAAAGACATTCTCGCAATAATTTTCAGAGACAAAAGAGAGAAGGGCTGGAAGTTACCACCCACTTCATGAACCTCACCACAAAGAGTGATGAGTTTAGTTCGAGAAATAACTACATTGCTAACTATCCTAATAATGAGAATTTATGAGGAAAATAGAAAGCCTGTCTAGAGTATAGGTAGGGGCAGGGTGGGGAGGAGGGATATTTGGGACATTGGTGGTGGGAATGTTGCACTGGTGATGCGGTGGGGGGAGTGTCCTCTTATATGACTGAAATCCAACAACAATCATGTTTGTAACCAAGGTGTTTAAATAAAATATTATTTAAAAAAAGTTTAAAAAGGGAAGCTCAATGCAATTTTGAGATCAGAAAATGACAACAGGTTCAGAGTCATATATTCCTCATTTTCTTGTTCCTAAAATCACCCTTGCTGTGGAGGTAAGTATATATTGGAGGAAAGAAAAATAAGTAACCAGAATCTAAGAATTAACAAAACATCTTCAAAGCCACCACTTCTAGGGTAAGAATTCAGAGGTTAGGGCACATATATCATACATGAATGATCCGGGTTCAATTCCTAGCATCCTATATGATCTTCCAATCTCACCAGGAGTGATCCCTGAGCACATAGCTATGAGTAATCTTTGAGTATGACTGATAATTCCCCCAATTCAAAACCACCATTTCTGACCCAATTTTTCAGTCTTTGGTATCTTATTCTGAATCCTCAGAATGAGCTACATCACACGTTCAGGCAAAAAAGTTTCAAAAATTATTTTACTTTATAAACTGAAAATTATAATAAATGATATAAATTCATGGATACAGAGAATCTAGTCACCAAATAGTAAAAGCAGCTAATGGGTTTCTTATTACATGATTGCTCAAAAGGTTATTTTAGTAAAAAGTTATAAAGACAGCACAGAATGTCAATCTACCCACACTGAGATTTACTCCATGCTATGTTGAAATCAGCTTCTCTCTCAAAGCATGATTAAACCAACCTTTGAAAGCACAAACATTCCCTGGACGGGGCTATTTGTTCCTAGTTTTGACCAAGCTGTCAGTGGGAGGCCCTGCAGGGAACAAGACAATGTGAGACACTTGGGACATTCTCCAAAATGCTAATCAAATTTGCTATCTCTTACACAGACCATAGCACAGGATCTGATACATTAAGACAATCCAGAGGCTCTTACTATTATTCATTATACTTGGAAGATCACCCAAATTTGGAGATGTGACATTGTGGATCATTATTAGAGGTTAGATGAAACAATTATTTTAGATGCTTGAAGATCAAACTAAGGTAACTCTTACCATTATAAGGTACACAGCAAAGCTCTATAGATTTTTTACTAAACATGCAAACAAGACTAGATTTCTCACCCTCAATGACTACAGATATGTGCCAATATGATTGGTGAAACTAAAAATTTTTGTGACCATGACACTGAAAACTTTTGTGTAAAACCTAAAAAATATTTTTAAAAAATGGGGAGAAGAAATGAACAGACACTTCTCTAAGAAAAACAAACAGGTGGCCAACAGACATATGAAAAAATGTTCATCGTCACTCATTATTAGGAAAATCCAAATCAAGACAACAATGATATTCCATTTTACAACAGTGAGGATCACATTTATCAAAAATACTGGGAACAATCTCTGTTTGCGGGATGTGGTGAAAAAGGAACTCTCTTTCACTATTGGTGGGAATGCTGCCTGGTCAAATGCCTATGAAAAACAATATGGAGAGCTCTCAGTAAATTCAAACTTGAGCTACCATATGATTCAGCAATATCTTTCTTGGGTATCTATTCCCAGTACAGAAAGACATTCATCCAAAAGTATGTATACACACCACTATTCATTGCAGCACTCAGTACAATAGCCAAGACTTGGAATCAACCTAGATGTTCAACAACATATGAGTGGATCATGAAGATGTGTGAATATATACAATGGAATACTACATAGCTATAAAGAATTATGCAATCATGCAATTTCCAGCTACATGGATGCAACTGGAACATATTATGTTAAATGAAGTAAGCCAGAGAAAGAAGGATAAGTACAGAATGATATCACGTATATGTGGTATTTAGAATAACTGCATGAAGAAACACAATGGTCTAAAAGGTAGATGTATTTAACACCATAGTTCCCAGAATACAGAGAGGAGAAAGAAACAAACTAAGTGGAAGACGAGCAACACAAAATCTATATTCTCTTTTATACGTCAACAAGACTTGCAGTAACAAAAACAGTTGTTTAGATCGAGCAGGTGTTCAATCAACTGCTGTTTATAGATGTCTATAATAATGCTCTAGTGATTTTATTTACAGAAACAAGTGCAGAATGCACATACAATGCTACATCATATTATAATCCAAATAAAGTGCTCATTATGGTAATGTCTTGACAAAATACTCTAATTTTTTCCTTTTCCATTTGATTTTATGCCTGCTAATATGATCTCATGTTTATGTCCTCAGATATCATTGGAAAAGGCAACTGCACACCATATAGACTCTTGTCTATGATACAATGCTCATTCACTGAGTGTGTTTTTGCAAATTATTTTTCAAGTCAAGCGAGTTTATTATATCATAATGCACACATTTTTAGTTTGTTTTCAGTAAAGGAAACTGGATGCTTGAGACCCGAGCATACTTCACAGACGATACTTCATGGGGTAGAATCCTCTTACAGTGCTCATTATCAAATTGCTAAGTATTCTAGACTTGAAAATTATGATTGCTTTGAGGCTATTCCACACACAATCTAACCCCAGAAGCCATTCTTCAGCAACATTTACCCTCACCAATGATGATTTGTCTAGGAACTGGAAAACCTATCCCCTGATATGATGACCTCTTATTTTTTAACTGCTCTGACCCATTCCACATGGGTCAGTTCTTCAACTTCAGTTAGACTTTTTAAATGTAAAAAAAGACAAATATTTTGAAAAGAAATTCTACAATCTGACACCTATTACTGCATGAATTAACTATAAAAGGCTAGAAAATCTGACACTATTCAATAGGATGTGTGAATAGATCTTTTAGGAATTAAAAATCTGAATGGCAGTGGGTTCTGTTTCTTTTTCAGTACAGATGGTGCTAGCTTTGCAAAGTTATTACTTTACAGAGAACCAAGTAAGCTGAGACTATGGGATATGAAGCTAATATTTCAAATTTAATGATGATGGTCCTATGACCTTAAAATTTTTAATAACATATAGCCTCTCATTTGTTGATTATTAATATATAAGAAACAAGCACAATAATTCAGAGCATAATGGCTGAGAAATGAAAAGAAATTTTCGTTTCCTTGTGAAAACGAATCAAGAATAGCCAAATAATTGATACTTCTATTCTTCAGCTCATCCTATAGTAAAGAATATGAATTGAGCATTATTCCTATGTCTTTCAGGATTGCTACTCTTGGTTTGAATCATTGTCTAATATTTAATCTGGAAAGTTTTTTCTATGAAGTAAGTGTTAACATCAAAGTGTCTGGGACATCATTATTCTTCCTGTCACAACCACATTCTTTATTCCACCACGCATTCTGCTGCTTCTTCTGCTTCTTCTTAGCTCCTGTCTATAAAACCTCTCAAATAATGGCAATGTCAACATTACCAGAATCAGCTCACTTTCTTGTATGCCTCTCATGTAGATTCACTCTCAACAGGTCTTCCTACCTCTGTACTTTATACACATATTCTCATCCAAGTCAGGCAACCCCGAGGAAACCGAGATTAAAAAAAGTTCACTCAGTCACTAACATCAATGCTTTTTACATGGTATAGCTACAATAAAATAAGGGTGTGTCTGGATTCAGAACTTGTTCCTCTGCCTTAAATAGCGAAGATCTTGGAGCAGTTAATGGATAATGGCAAGTATTTTAAATTATCCTCCTGCTTTCCCTCAAAGACCCTGTTGTTCCACAGCATTCCATTTTGCTTTTGGTTACTGCTTTTAGGCTCTCAGTTAATGGTAACAACTGAAAAAATTTCTAGCCTCCAAGGAAAAGACAGGCATCTTTTTCTGAAAAGATGCTATTATAAAAATCCACCATCCAGTATGTGCAAGTAATAGGATATGGCTGATGCAAGTCACTCAATTAAAAAGCAACCTGGAAGGTGAATCCCAGAAGATGAACTTTAGTTTTCTCCACAAATAAAATGTCTTTCCATCTTTTAAACAATCACTGAGTCATGCTAGCTGAGAAAAAATTTTAAATATTATTTCATATAATGCAATTTTCTTTTAATTGCATGTGCATATAAAACACAATTTTAAATATTTAAACATTAGTAGAAAGACATGTAGAAGAGGATGAACTTTGAAAAACATATAATTGTATTATAAAAATAAAACCACTAGCAGAAAAACTGGAGAAATTATTTCAAAACTAATTAATTAGAGTTCATAATACAGAAAGTTCTGAGGAAGTTATTGCAGGCTGACTTTTACAATTATAGTCAAGTTTATTTTTATTACAGATGTCTAAGTATTTTTCTCTTAATCTAGTTTCTATTTTTTTTTTTTTTTGGTTTTTGGGTCACACCCGACAGTGTTCAGGGGTTACTCCTGGCTCCATGCTCAGAAATTGCTCCTGGCAGGCACGGGGGACCATATGGGGTACCGGGATTCGAACCGATGACTTTTTGCATCAAAGGCAAACACCTTACCTCCATGCTATCTCCCGGGCCCCTCTAGTTTCTATTTTGTCATCTTTCCCCACTCACTTTAAAAATGATGAGTACAGGGGCCAGAGCTATAGCACAGTGATAGGGCACTTGCCTTGCACGAGGCAGACTTAGGAAGGATTTCAGTTTGATCCCCAGCATCCCATATGGTCACCCAAAGTCAGGGACGATTTCTGAGTGCATAGCCAGGAGTAACCTCTGAGGGTCACCGGGTGTGGTCCAATAAAATGAAAACAAAACAAAATATAATGGTGAGTATTGAATTAAATATTAATGATAAAGTCCTTGGTGGTCATGTAGTCTGCCTGGTGCCTGATGCTGCTTTAAGCAAGCAGGTCTGCCAGTGAGAAAATGATTCACAGCAGTCAGTAGAAGTAAGGAGACAAGAAAAGAAGCTTTCTTTTATGGCTCTATCCACCAGGTGTGGCTTCTAAGCTAATCAGCCTCTTTGTATCCATCCTGTCTGTCTGTCTGTCTGTCTGTCTGTCTGTCTGTCTGTCTGTCTCTCTCTCTCTTTCTCTCTCTCTCTCTCTCTCTCTCTCTCCCTCTCTCCTTCCTGCTGAGGCTTCCGTTGCTGAATCTCTCTACCTCTCCTCCCTTCCCCAGGCAACCCCTGAAATTACCAGCCAGACCCCTCCCAGCTGTGGATTGGTCTAACCATCAGCGAAAATTAGCATTTTGCTTTGGGAGGGGTAAAAGGTGAGCACAAAAAGATATGTATATAATATGATTAACTGACATTTCAGTCCTCTTTCTAGTTTTAATAAGTAATTGTTTACTTTGTCCCAGAATTGGCCTGTGTTTAGATGCTTTGCATCATTTTTTGTTAGGTTTTCTTAAAATCTGCTGCAGACATATCAGGTTAAGAAAACTTCCTGTGTAATTTTTGGAAAAAAGGAAGAACAATAGTGGTCCTTTATAATCAGATGACCCTCTATAATCTTTGAGCCATGGTTTTTGTTTTGCTCTATTTGAAAGCATATTATTAAATTAGTCAACACATATAAAATCTGAATGTCAAGTCATACATGAAGACTGTATCATTTTGCTGAAGATCAAATTATATGAACAAGGGTACATTTCTTTCATTACAATAATAAGATATTGGCAATGGATAATTTGCCAATTTTCACATTAACACAGAATTAAATGAATATGTGAAGATATTCTTTTGCTGCACTGTTAAATCTTTTCCAATTCTGTCAATCAATGCTCCTATTATGCATCAGAGGCAGGGCAATTCTACAGCAATGACAAAGTTATTTGTAATCTCATTTCTCTTAACATCCTTGCCCTGCTTTACAGTAAGCAAATTCCTAAAAAAAAAAAAAAAAACTATTGGAGAATAAGATAGCTCTGTTGAATGAAAGAAAAAGGTAGGATATGGCCCAAAGAATAACCCAAAGAATATTAACACTGGATATTTTTCTCTCAAAATTTTAGGTGTAAGGTCTGAGTACCATTCATGTAAAATCAATGAAGTTCTATTTTTTTGGGGGTGGGGGTTTGGGCCACACCCTTTTGATGCTCAGGGGTTACTCCTGGCTAAGGACTCAGAAATTACCTCTGGCTTGGGGGAATCATATGGGACACCGGAGGATTGAACCACAGTCCTTCCTTGGTTAGTGCTTGCAAGGCAGAGACACCTTACCTCTAGTGCCACCTCACCGGCCCCGAAGTTCTATTTTTATAAATAAATATTATAGCTTCAACTTACCACCTTTGCAGCATATAAATAAAGTATAAATAAATTGTCTAGTCTAAATAATATAAAAATTATTTCAGGACTAGTGGTCATAAGCCAATAGCTTCAAGGAAAATGGTACTAAATGGTGAGTACTAGATATTATTTGCTTTTAGGATACATGGCAGTCATTTTGGCTACTGACTTAATCCCACTATGATTACATTATAATACCATAAAGAAATTAAGTCTTGTAACGTAGAAAATAGTAGCACTTAGAGGAATTCAGTTTATCCAGACTTAAAATCAATACAGTTCTAATTAACAATATACTGTAATATGTTGTGGTTCTTTAAAGCAAATGTTCATTACAATCATGGCTATTTTGGGGTCAGAATGAAGTTAAGTGATGAAATAATTCCAAAGATGCTTAGAGATGTCCTAGGGTAACAATTCCTGGCACAAGTTTAGATGCAACTAATTTATTCTTTAAATCGGGTTAAACTAGAATTATTAGAATTAAATCAACTCTCCAAGTCCATAAATAATTAGAATTCTTTGGAGAATTACCCAAATGAGTAAATACACCCAAGATTTCACTTATTAAATGCATAGCAATGCTTTATTTGTAGTTTAATATAAACACATGACCTACTTTATTACCTATTTAGGATATAAAAATTCATGGAATATACAGTTCTACTGCATTAAAATATACTATGGATTAAATTGTGTCCTTCTCAATTTTGCATGCAGACATCTTAATCCCGGTATCTCAATATGTCACCTTATTTGGAAACAGGGCTGTTGCAGATATAATTACAGAAAATTAAGTTACGATAAAGCAGTGTGGTCACCAATCTGTCTATTTCCTATACGGAAGAGGGAGACTTGGACACAGATCCACACAGGAAGAATGACATGGGGGAGGGAGTTGACAGAGAAAATGCCACTCAAATGAAGGAAAACTGATGCTCGAAAACAAAGCACAATAAGAGAGGGGAGATGAAGTATAAAGGAAAGTAGTAGCCTCAGTGTAAGAAGTACTACTTACTTCTTATAGTTTGTGAATTTATAAGTGCCAAGTATTACAAGTGTTAGGAGTACAGAATTTATAATCCTAGACTTGCAAAAGATTTTCCTATAATCTAAGTAAGAAGAGTAAATAAAAAGAGGAAGAAATTCTATTCTGGATGGGCTTGGAAGGCTACAATTTCCATTTGCAGTTTTTGGAAAACAGGATAGTGATGTTTATCAAGACAGAGAATTTCAGAAAGAGAGAAAAGTTGGATTTCCTAAAAGTGAGGAAGTAACCAAAACAAATGGGCAATTCTTTTCAATGCTGAGTAATCAAGGAGGGAGAGGATGGAGAAAAAGAGACTGAGGAAAATAAAAAAAATGCAAATGAAATGCACAAAACACCCATTACTATGTAATAGCATATGCTACTTGATAGAAAATAAAGCACATGTGAAACTTTAAAGACATCCCTGAGAGAAACAGATGAAATCTATTTTAAAAGGAAGAGATTGTGTATGTGCACACATACACAGTTCATATCTATCACAATTACAAAACCCTAAACAAGAGCAAGAGATTGCACACAGATAGAGTATGCAAGGATTTAAATATAGTAAAAGGACATGAGAAGAGGAAGGCCCCTTTCTCTTAGATTTTAAATATTAAAAATGTCAATTTAAAATCTCAATTTAAATATTTAAAACTTTAATATGAATAATTTAAATATTTTATTCCTTATTTTATATTTTATATAAATAATATATTTTTATTCATTTATTATTATTCCTTATTTATCTCATTGGTATTTCTTTCCTGTGAGATTTTAGTTTAGTTTAGTTTAGTTTAGTTTTGGGGTCATACTGGGTGGCACTCAGGGGTTACACCTAGCTCTACATTCAGAAATTACCCCTGGCAGGCTCTGGGGACCATATGAAATGCTGGGGATCAAACCACTGTCTCCTGAATTGGCTGAGTGCAAGGCAAATGCCCTACTGCTGTGCCATCTCTCTGGCTCCTCCTCTGAGATTTTAAATAATATTTAAATACTAAAAATTAGTGTCTAATCCTTTATACATACAGATTTTGATTATACATAAAATTAAGTATGCCAAACTTATTCTATAACCTTGAATATTTCTATATAACCTCTTCCAAAACTATTTCTGGCTTTAGACTAAACAATGAGCAGGGGTTTAGAAATTGCACATTCAACCTACTGCCAAGGGGACAAGGAGAACCATTATTCATCTGATCTGCACAAGACCCTGCACTAAGTTTGATAAATACAACAAATCTCCACCTATGAAATTTGATAAGCAATTAAAGCATAAAGAAATTAAGTGATTTTCTCAGGTAACATCTAGTGCCAACCCCACTTGCTATAATTTAGTTCAGTTAGTGGCAAGAGACTGTTTAAATTAAGTGTTATTAATAATATTAACAGTGATGCTTTTCAGATGACATATTTACCTGCTCTTAGATAAGAAATTTTAACTTCAATAACTGTAATCATCCAAAGTTCAGCTATTAATTTTTTATTTTCTACTTGTCAAGAGTTAATATTTTTGGAACTAACTGAAAAACTTAGAAACTAGTAAGTGTATTTTGCCATGGTAACAGACTGCCTTTTTCCTGTAGGGATCTTGTCAATAATTTCCTATAATATAGGGCTACCTAGGAAGAGGAGAAAGTTCTATATTTTGGATTTTCATAATCTCCATCTATCATAAATTTTGGTTGTGTTTCCAGACCTCCATGGAGTTTTCTGCTTCTTAGGAGCAAAGGGCAAATGCGTGGGAATTCCTGAAAATCTGTTTCTTCCTCTTTACATATGCAAGTGAATTATTTTCCAGATCACTATTTGCTTCCAGACCTACATCTCTCCAATGTTCTGGTTTTAGAACCCAAGAATTCTAGGATTTTATTTATTATTATTTATTTATTATTTTATTTTTATTCATTATTTTATTTATTTTCTTTATATTTATTTTATTTTATTATCTTATTTATTATTTATATTATATTATTTATATAAAAATAAGGACTTTATTCAACATAATGGCTCCTAAAAAGGGAACTGAACCCAGGGGTTCTAAACATGGGGCCAGTAGCTAACAAGGATCAGAAGTGTGCAAGGCAAGCACCTTAACCTATGTGATCTATGTCTGGTTCATGAACTAAAAAATAGTTATTGATTTAGGTGCCAGACTTACAAGGGCTAAGTTTAGTGCACATTAATCCTTACTTGATTCCTTATTGCATATGGTTTCCTGAACACTACCAGGGGTCCCTTCTCAGCATAGAGTCAACTTTAGTCCTCGAATACTGGATACAGTCCAAAATCCTAAAAAGAAAAAAAAGCACAACCAGAGAGATGGTTCAGCTAGTAGTCACTTGCCTTGCATGCAGAGACCTTGTGTTAATCTCTGGCACCTCATATAGTGTCTCAAATCAGCAGGCGTGCAGATTCCCAAAAATAAGCCCTTAGAACTACCAATGTGGCCCCAAACCAAGCAAAAATATACCCCAAATAAATATATTAAATACATTTAAATTAGAGGCAAAACTTACCATGAATGCTATGCTACCTTTTTATCTTTTATAATACCAATAGAGTGCCCCACTTTTTCACCCCAGCAGCAGAATTGTCTTTTCAAATTGTCACAATTAATGTGATTCCTTATGGTGGTATTTATTCATCACATCAAATAAAATAAATGCAAAGAATAAAACTATAAATTTACAGATAAAGGGAAAAAGAGAACAAGTGAGAGATCAGAGAAAGCAGAGTCCTTTAGGTAGTAGATTTAATGACTTTATGTTCAGAAATATACGTGTGTCTCTGTGTGTGTGTGATGTAAGAAAAGCCACAGTCAGTTGGCACTCACAAATATATCAAACCACAATACTGAATTACTGTGAATCCATAGCAGCTTATTTCAAGCACCGCCACTGTGAAAAAGAGCAGTCAAATACAAGCATTCAATATCAGAGTGGATACTGAAAGCGAACAATAAACTGGCTTGAGATTACTCCATTTCTCAGAACTATAGACATAAAAGCTCAGCCACAGTTGACCTTCAAGTGATGAAATAATTTAGGATCCTTACACAGTGAAGTACTGAGTCATGTGGATGATGCAAAAAAAAAAAAAAAAAAGAGCCCAACTACAGTTGATGTGAAATAAAATCACTCATCTGTAAAGGCTTTTATTTCAACTTTTCACTGCCCTTCTTTGGACCATTTGACTGTCATCCTAAAACTTCAAAGCTTTATTGCAGTGGTTTCATGACTGCTAAAGGAATTTCATGGCACTAGCCTCAGATTCTGTCAGAGGCAGTATTTATGTACATGAGAATATAAAACTGTGTAACAAGGGAAAATGTCACAGATTTACAAGGGATCAAATTTACAAGGCCGCAAGATGATGTGCTTGGGTTTTAACTTGTAAGACCTCTGATCAGAAGGTTAGTATGAAAAGCAGAAAAATCTATTCTTGATGGGCTTGGAACAGGCTATCACTTCCCCTTGAAACTTGTCTTGAATTCTCACTTGCTTACTGTCTCTGAGAAGGGGCTGGACAACAGTGAATGCATTATTGATCTGAAGCTATGTCCAAGGTTCTTGGAAGTTGGATACAAACTCTACTGCACAAGGTCAATCTTTCTGAAGTTTGGAAAATGACATAAATGCAACTCAATTTATTAAAATAAGTGCTTATACAGCATTCCATAAAAGAGCACATATAATTTTTTATTTTAATATTTTTCACAAAAAATAACAGCATAAAGGAAAGGAAGGAGGATTATTTCACTGGATTCAAAGTTTATGAAAAAGGAGAATTCTGACTGCAAATGCCACTTACTGTTAGTGTTCTAAACTATATATATATATTATATATATATATATAATATATATATATATATATATATATATATATACTTTAAAACATCACTTTGGACCTAATGGAACCAGGAATTCAGCAAAAATCAATAACATAATGACAGTTATGAAGTGAATAGAGCCGTAGGGAACATTCATTATTTTGCATAAGTTCACTGAATGTATCAAAATGAGATTTAATTTTGAAAGAAGCCTAAATGTTGCAATTATCCTTTAAGATTATTTGTGAAATTATTTGCAGGTATAAAAGCATACGTTTTTGGTAGCTGTGCATTGCTTAAAATATGTGCCATGATAAAATTTTTCTTTACCCTTAATTTTACTATAATAATTATTTTGATGTCCTTCTTACAAATAGATGCTATTCAAAATATGAGACTATAAACATCATTGAAAAATGTGCTGTCACTGAAAATCACAGGCTAGAGATAAAAAGTAAATTCAGTGACCCAAAGGGGGCATGATGCAATGTAGAGATGAAAGTAAGAAGAACAGGGTGAACACCTGAAAGTAGTTCATGGGACTGCCACAGGGCTCACACATTCATAGGCCATTGAGGAAGGTGGAAGATAAATGTCTTGGGCAGATTCCTGAGACTGAAGACTAGTCAGAGAAACAGTAAGCACCAACTCAACACATAGAGAACCTGGTATTAAAAAGGTCTGTGGCTATTTCTATCCTAGAGGAAAACCGAGGGAGAAAAACAGGACAAGATAGACAGACTAAGCTGAGAAATCTTTTTTTGTTTGTTTGTTTTTGTTTTTGTTTTTGGGTCATACCTGGCAGTACTCAGGGGTTACTCCTGACTCTGTGCTCAGAAATCACTCCTGGCAGGCTCGGGGGACCATATAGGATGCCGGGATTCGAATCACCATCCTTCTGCGTGCCAAGCAAATATCCTACCTCCATACTATCTCTCCGCCCCCGAGAAATCTTTTTTCTAAGTGAGTAAGTAATGGTTGTTAGGGATCTAGCAAGATATAAGTGGGGGAGGAGAGCAGCAAAACTCCACAAGACAGTGTCAGGACTTGAAGTATCAGAGATTGAGCTGCTATTAGGGATTACTTCTGGGGATGTCTCCTGTTGTCACTCAATAGACATTTGTGGTAAACTACACATTAATGCTGTAATCCAAGTCATATTTTACACTACAAACATTTACTCATGTTTATATTAATTTCATTGACTTTTCAAATTAGCACTGACCCCCTAAAGGTTGTGAGCTTGAAATGTTATAAGAACCTTGACATTCAGTAGTCTACAAAGCATTGTGCAGCTGCAGAGAAGCTTTTCCTAAAGTTAGGCGTATGTGGAACATTAATATGTAAAACAAAAAGATGCAGAGAGGTTTTGGTTTAAAACTCAAATCTCAATACCCCATAATTCCCCAAACTTCTACTTGTCCAGAGAACAGGGTTTAAAGTCATTTAACACATTTTAACCCACACATTCTACGAATGAACAAAAGAAAAGCTGTTCCTAG
>PVKC010032228.1:0-12500 GCA_004027635.1 Crocidura indochinensis | reverse complement strand
GTACAAGCATTATTGTAGTTGGGTTTTAATCATAAACAGAACACCCTCCTTCACCATGCAACATTCCCATCACATGAATGTTTTAATTCATGACCATATAATGGTAGATGGAAAGAAACAAGGATGACAGCTCCAGTCAGCTTCCCTTTAACTTGTCTGTTTGGTCAAAAGCACAGGGGATTCCTCAGTGTCCTGCTGTTGCACAGGGTTGTGCCTCTGAGATGGATTTGACTTGTGTTGTCTGAGGTGGAACAGAGACTTTTATGATTTGATAGCGTTCCGCTGCACTGAGTTCCCCCAAAGTCTTCCCCATCCTCACTCAGATAATAAACACAGCAGAGCAGCTGGGTCCCAGCAGACAGGGAGGTTTTTGACCAAGACTGTATCACTGTGGGAGGAACATGTGTACCTTGAACACAGTAATAAACTCCAAGATCCTCAGGCTTTACATCGCTGATTCTCAGTGTGAAATCTGTCCCTGAACCACTGCCACTGAACCTGTCTGGGACCCCTGAATATCGATTAGAAACTCCATAGATCAAGCCCCTTGGAGGCTGGCCTGGCTTCTGATAGATCCAATCCAGATAGGTGTATTTGTTACTATGTAGGAGGCTCTGACTAGACTTGCAGGAGATGGAGATGGTTTCTCCCAGGACGATGGGCAGGGAGAGTGGATTCTGGGTCAGCACAACATCCCCACTGGATCCTAAAGCAATAAGAGAAAGAAAAACAGGTTACAGAAGAATTTCAGAAACTATTTTTTGTTTCCTTCTTTTATTTATTTGATACAAAATCACTATGTGAGAAGGAGGTGTTTGATTTTCGTCCATATCACTGAGCATTTTTTTTAAAAGAGGGAAAGTAACTCATAGAGAGAGGGACTTGTGAAATCTCCTAATTTTCTCCCTTTATCTGCAACAGGGAATCACAGATCACAAATCCTTGCTTTTTCTGAATCTTCCTCTCTAACACATCTGAGTGTTCCGTCCCCAGTCTCAAAGTAAGAGCTGCAAACCTCAAAAGCAGGTATATTCCAGCTAACCCTGGAGAGAAGTAGTGTAGACCTCCAGAATCACTCTTTTGATAACTTCTCATTACTTATCTCCCCTCTGCCCTTACCTGGGATGCAGAGCATCAACAGCCCCAGGAGATGAGCAGGGAACTTCATTTTGAGAAGTTGAACTCAGTAGTCCTGAAAAGACCTGAGCTACTTGTACTTTTATCTCAGAGTTGCAAGGGATGTTCCTCCCTAGGGACTCTTATGCAAATAACAGGGTGACTGAAACTGCCTTGAGGAAGTTGAGGAAGGATTCAATCATCCACTAAGAACAAAGTGGCTGCAATGTTTTCTATGGTTTGAGTAAGAGCAGTTGAAAATATATGCAAAATAGAATAAAGAAATATATTTAGTGCTTTTCTGTTCAGTCTCACACTTTTAAATTCACAGCAATTGCTTAGGTATGGTTTATTTTTAGTATAGCGATATATTTCCATTATAATAAGAAGCTTTGGGGAGAAAAATAGTACAGTGAGTAGGGCTCTTGTCTTGCACAGAACTGTCTCTATTCTATTCCTGGCATCCCAAAAAGCATATCCCACTCCAGCACTGACAGAATTTATCCCCAGGTACAGAACCAAAATTAAGTGCTGACGATCATTAAGTCTAGCCCAAAAAAATAGAAAAAGGAAAAAAAAAAACAATGAGAGAATGAGAAAAATATGAAATAAATCAAAAAAAGGTTTTACTCATGTCTTTGATCATATTTAAGAGTACCAAAGTAGTATGTTTGGCATTAAAATTCTTAAATTATTTTATTAATTATATTTCTCAATATTTTGTTGACTCTAATGCAACTATTAGTGTCTATAAATTGTATTATATTTTTATGAAGTAATGCGATGATATTTCTTCAATGTCTATTAACTATAATACATGAATTTTTAGAGTAGCAGACCATGCATCACAAATGTATAAAAGACATGTCAAATATATGCTAAAGATAAAAATGTATGAAAATAATAAAATAGAAATCCATTACCAATATAAAACTGTTCTAAAATGTTCAGTTTAATAGTCTTTTGTATACTCACTATTAATATGAACTCAGAATATTTTAAAGTTCTTAAATGCTTCTCTATCTCTTTTTCTCATAATTTTAACTAATTGTCTCCAGCCAGCCAACAGAACTCCTAGTCATCTATAAGCATACTTGTACTTCATTAATATAAATTGAAGTAAGCAAATTTTGATAGTTCTCTACTATTGTTCCTTTCTTGATTTCATTTATTTTTGCCAATTTTTTAGCCCTCTGCCCTTTCTGTATTAGAATTACTATTTCTGATTGTAACGTGTAGTACTTTTTTTTTTGGTTTTTGGGCCACACCCGGTGACGCTCAGGTGTTACTCCTGGCTATTCACTCAGAAGTCGCTCCTGGCAGGCACGGGGAACCATATGGGGAACCGGGGGATTGAACCGAGGTCCGTCCTAGGTTAATACAGGCACCTTACCTCCAGCTCCACCGCCCGGCCCCTAAAATTTTCTTTCTTTTGACCTTCTCACATTGTATTTACTCATAGGGCCCAGTAACTACTCTACTCGGAACAGCTCTCAGACATCCAGGCTAAGAACATTAATACTTGACCCAATTCATGCAAAGCTACTCTGGTAATCAGAGCTGGATCAGGAGCTGGATATGTCCACCTATGGAGGTGTTCTACAGCCACATCAGCCTATCCTCCAACTTGGGCCCCAGTTTATGCTTTCTGAGCTGTCACCACAACCAATCCAGAATGTTCTTGAATTATCAACCTGATTTACATCATTGAGTAAGAAAGGAAATAAAAATATTTTTGATCTTGAATCATAAAATAGTGCATGATTGACAGTATCAGACAAGTCCACTTCAGTTTCCTGCAGACACTTACAGATCCTGCATAAGAAAATCTTCCTCACCTGGAAGTATCTAGAAGTGCAGGGGTCACATCATGTTCCCAGCGCCATCTGGTGGAGCCCCAGACAGGACACTCCAGATTAACAACCAGCCGGAAGGTCATTCATTTGGTGTATTTCCAAGCAGGATAAACCAGCCAAAGCTTCACTCTAAAGCCAAATCAGGCTCAACAAGCTGAGAATGAAGCCTGAATCTTCCTTCCTCAGCAATCAGGGCATAGAGCAGAGGAGTCCAAGTGGATCTTTTCTTCCCTGAAGTACCTGTTGTGGGATCCCACAGGCTCAAGACATCCTCCAGATACATGTTATCCTCACACTCTTGGAAGCTGGAAATCCAAGGCCTAGGCCCAGCAGGTGAAACCCTCTTGAGTGCAGGAGCCCCTCTCTCCTCGTCCTCACAGTCCTCAATGGTGTTTGTCTCTGGAAGAGAGAGGCCCCCGTAATGTGCAGTACTTAAGCTCAGTTTAGGTAGAGTATATATAAAAGATAGGTTGATTCATTTTCAAGAGAGCATAGGTTCTTGATGGGCAAGCCCTGATTAGTTCTGCTCTACAGATTTTGCAAATGAGTTTTACTGGAGTTTGAAAGGCACAAAAGTAAATGTGAGTGTTGTCCAAAGAGAGCCTGGCACTGTTGATGACGCCACCTCCGAATGTTGCATCCTCAAGAATGCTTTCTTCTGTACCATCTTCTTTTCTGAGGGTTCTAAGCTTCTGGAGGGAATACTTGAGGTTTTCCTCTGGGTGATGCCTCTGTTCTTTTTCTCCAAAAAGTTCAGATTTTGTATGTATTACAAGATGGCTCTTAGCTATTTCAGAGCTAGGAAATTTCTTGTTTTATTTTTTTTTCAATAATACTTTTCCAGGATCCCCTTTCCTATCTGCCTTCAACAGTATTATCTTTATAATTATAATGTTAATTTGGAAATTTTAACTACTGTTATGAAGTGAAAAACCCCACATAAGGAACTAGAAAAGGAAGAAAAAACAATTCAGTGAAGGAAGAAAAAACTGATGTTAGATGGGGCCTGTGAGGTGGCACTAGAGGCAAGGTGTTTGCCTTGCAAGGGTTAGCCAAGAAAGGACCTTGGTTCAATCCTCTGGAGTCCCATATGGTCCCCCGCAAGTCACGGGCAATTTCTGAGCACTTAGCCAGGATTAATCCCTGAGCGTCAAACTGGTGTGGCCCCCCATCCCCCCCAAAAAACCAATAAAAAAATAAAGAAAAGGCAAAAAAACCAGATATTAGAGAAGATATAATAGAGAACTAAAGTAACAAATCACTATATCAAAAAATTTGGCGTCTCTTTTCTGCTGAGCCAGCCCCCAGACAACAAGGACAGTAATCTCTCCAGGACCCACACCCGGTAAGATGTCTCCACCCAACGAAAATGGGGCTAATCCTGCCATGTGATTGGGAACCCAGAGACTTTTAAAGAACGCTGGCCATGCACTCTGCCTCTTTTTGCTGAGCCAGCCTCCAGACAACAAAGACTCTAATCTCTCCAGGACCCACACCCAAAAAGCACTGCCACTATGCTTTGCTCCGCGGCTGCGCTTATCTTGTAACCTCTGAATTCAATTTATACACATTGTAAGAAGCAATCTACAGCCTTACCAATGGAGTAATTTTGCAGTACACCCCCAATCTATAGAAATCAAAATGGCTCCTCTAATAATCTAAAAAGTAGGAAACAGCTAGGTAAAATATTCAGGGAGCTCAAAAAAAGTATCGATAGACTTGACTGGAACACAGTTAAGCATCAAGAGGATTTGACGACTGAAATTAGAAATTTTCACACTGAACTAACTAATCAGAAAAACTGAGGTTATGCAACTGTTGCCAGGCATGTGATTTGAGGAGACTACGTACCAGAGGCTTTCTCCGAAGCCAGGGGAGTGCTGGAGACTTGGCAGGACCCCAGCCATCCTTGTCTTTTTCCCTGACTCTAGGCCTTTCCTGAGTGCCAGCTCAGATGGCCAGGAGTGGGTTCAGGTAGACTCTTAGTGGTCCTCAGGCTTCCCCCTCCCTCGGTACTCTGGGGGGGGTGCATGGGGAGAAGGGTGGGCAGACATCTGGCTTCCGTCTTCCTCCTTGATTCTGGAGACCAGCTCTTGCCAGGTATAGAGTTTGGGGAGGCCCCATACCAGAGTCCTTCTCCCTAGCCTGGGGGGTTTTTGGAGGCTTGACAGGCCCCCAGCTGTTCTTGTCTTTTTACCCTGACTCCAGGCCTTTCCTGGATGCCAGCTCAGATGGCAAGAAGTGGGTTCAGGTGGACTCTTAGTGGTCCTCAGGCTTCCCCCCTCCCTCTGTACTCCAGAGGGGAGGTGCATGGGAGGGAGGGCGGGCAGACATCTGGCTTCTGGCATTCTCTTTGATTCTGGAGACCAGTTCTTGCCAGGTATAGGGTTTGGGGAGGCCCCATACTGGAGCCCTTCTCCCTAGCCTGGGGAGTGCTGGGAGGCTTGGCAGGCCCCCAGCTGTCCTTGTCTTTTTCCTCTAACTCTAGGCCTTCTCTAGGTGCCAGCTCAGATGGCCAGAAATGATCCTCAGGCTTCCCCCCTCCCTCCATATTCCAAGAGGGAGGTGCATGGGGAGGAGGGTGGGCAGATACCTGGCTTCTGGTTTCCTCTTTGATTCTGGAATCCAGCTCTTGCCAGGTATAGGGTTTGGGGAGGCCCCATACTGGATCCCTTCTCTCTAGCCTGGGGTGTGTTGGGATGCTTGGCAGGCCCCAACCCATCCCCCTTGTTTTCCCCTGGACTTCAGGCCTTCCCTGGGCACTGGTCTAGGTGGACTCAATAGGGGTCAACAGGCTTTCTCCCTACCTTTCCCTATACTAACTGGAATGCACTTTGGGAGGAGGGTCATTCTAGCACTGGTTTATGTTGGGACAGTCACTGGAAATTTTTTCTCCTTTGTATTGTGACCTTGATACTGCCCTACAAAGCTCATTTCTAAGATTTTATTGTCTCAGTCCCAACCCTTATTCCCCCCAACTTCCCATGTAAGTGCCGCTCATGACATGAAGCTCACCACATAGAGTGATAAGTGCAGTTAGAGAAATAACGACACTGAAAACTATCATAGCAATGTGAATGAATGAAGGAAAAAGAAAGCCTGTCTTGAGTACAGGTGTGAGTGGGTTGGGGAGTAGGTAGATCTGAAAATTGGTGGTGGGAATACTGCACTGGTGAAGGGGGGTGTTCTTTACATGACTGTAATCATACAACTTCAATTATATTTGTAATCACAGTGTTTAAATAAAGATAATAAAGGGAAAAAAGTTTTGGAATAAAATGAAAAAAGTGAAAAAACATTTTTAGCTTATCTAACTCAGGAAAAAAGAAATATCTAATTACATTTTAAAGAGTCTGTTTGTTGTTTGTTTTTTGGGGCCATACCCTGCAATGCTCAAGGGTACTCCTGGATCTGGGCTCAGGAACCGCTCCTGGCATTCCAACAGAATGCTGGGATTAAACCCAGGTTGGCCTTGTAAAGGCGAATGCCCTTGCATGCTATGCTATTTCTCTGACTGCAAAAAACATTTTTTTAACTTTATCAGTGATGTGTAGGCCTTACTTCTGGCTCTGTGCTCAGGGATCACATGTGGGTAGGCTCAAGTAACCTTATGCAGATATGAAGTTGCAGAATCTAACTGGATTCAGCTGCATCCAATACAGATGCCCTAACTCTGTATTATCTCTAGGACGTGCATGTTATTAAAATCAATTTAGAAAGTGAATACATTCTATATTTCAAAACAAGAAAGAATTAGGAACAATTGAACCACAGTATATAAATGACCTAAATTAAATAGACAGACTTCTAGTAATGTATGATCTAAGAAGAATAAATAACAGCAGCAACAACAACAAAACAAAGCTAAAAACACCGTAAGAAGATCTCTATGTAACATGGATTATGATTTAGTAACTGTTGAACTCCAACATGTGTCCAGCTGTTCTTCCAAAACTTTTTGTGATGTTTTGTTTAGTTTTTAAGCCATACCTAGTGCTGCCCAGGGCTTACTCCAAGCCCTGCACTCAGGGATACTCCTGGAAGACTTGGGCACCATATGAGGAATCCAGCATTGAACCCAGTTCTGTGCTATGTAAAGAAAAACCTCTACCCATTATACTATCTTTCTGACTCTCTGTAGTCTCATATCTTGCCCTTGTCTTCCAAAGATTTTTATTTACAACCTCAGTGTTGTGTAGAGAGAGAAGATCAGGGTGAAAATTTCAGCTTTCCTGTTTGTGGTATTTAGTGATCCAGAATCCAATACACCTCTTCATGTCCTCTGCTGCTGTACAGACAAACCTGTGTGACTGGAAAGTTCATAAGAATGTGTCTGAGGTACAGCTATGTCTCTAATGGTCTCAGAGCTCTCAGCCTTTTTTAATTAAATAAAATGTAAAGCATAAAGTCCATATGTTGGGTGAGGCTGCCCAGGCATCTCACCTGTAGCTCCTTCTGTGGGGCATCTGAGGATGCAGGGTATCAGTGGAGAAATAATTCACTAGTAGTCAGTGAAAGTTTCATCAGAGTCAGCCTGCTTCATTCCAATGTCCTGCTGCCATATGCAACCTCTGCATCATGTCTGCCTAACTCGTGTTTTACTCTTAGGATCTCTGTCGGTCTCCCTTCCTGTTGCTTCTTACCTCCTGTCAGCAGCTCCTTTAATCTCCCTTATTCAAAACTGAAGACCCATCCAAGGTGTGGACAAGTCTGATCACCCAGGTGGAATTAACATCTCAAAAGGAATCTTATGTAAGAGCTTTGTAAGGGATACCTTACAAGCCTTGATCAACTCCATGGACTTTGCTAACATTACCTTGTACACAGGCTCTAGTGTCAGTGTTTGACACAGACAACAGACAACATATGGGAGCTACCCTCACCTACTCCTAATACATATGCCAACTTATTCACCCTCTTTGAAAAGCAATCTGAACACTTCTCTTATAACTATGAACTGAACTTTTATATGATTGGGCAACTCCCATCCCTAGGCTCTAGGGTTTCAACAGCTATACTGAGGTATAGAAACTTGAGGTATCTCTTGTGGCAGAAGGACAGGAACAGGGACACAGGGAGACTTCTCATTTGGGAGTTGGCATTCCTGGGAAAGAGAATGATCATTCATCTGCACTAAACAACACAACTATCTCAGAGACTCATCCTCACTTACCCTCATCAAGAGAACAGGAAATATTCAATAACCATCATAAACAAAGGGCTATATTAACAAGAAGTGATAATGAAGGGCTTAGTGAATGCAGCACGCTGAAGGCCCCAAAGAGAACCTGAGCTCAGCACTGAGCAGTGTCCAGCCCATCCTGAGGGGAGATTTGCATAGGCCTCTTGAAGATGGTACCTGTCACATGTGGCTTCTATTTCTTGGGCAGGAAGCTGAAGTCACCCTGGAGATTGGCGCAGTTATTCTACTTTGTTTGAGTCTTTCAAGATCAAGTTACTACATCTTTGAGATTGTGTAGGTCCTCACACAAAAGGATCCTGGCCAGATATCCTTTGTGTGTGTGGCTCCTAGATTGTTCAGTGCCCCATTACATTCACTATGGTCATGTCTTCTGGCTTCAGCCTGAGCTGAGTTTCAGTAACAGTGAACCTGGCAACAAAATGGGGCAGAGAACACAGTTATTCTTCAAAGTACACAAAAGATGACAGGCAGATCCTGTATCTCGATGAGTCCCCAGAACCTGAGATCCAGAGAGCCTAAAGTCAAACACTCACTAATGCTGCATTGAAAATCTTAAAAAATGCAAACAGATGTCTATTAATTTTGGTTTGGTGCGATGTCCTGTGGTGCTAAAGACTTTCCTCTAAGGGATCACTCCTGGAAGTGCTTGGAAGGCCCAATGAGCTGCTAGGAATTGAACTTTGATTGACTGCATGCAATGCCTGCTATCTATCACTGGCACTATCACTAATACTATCACCGTGATCCATGCAAGCAGGCATTTAGACTTTTAATTTTTTCCCTTGGAAATAATATGATATATGATATCATATATATTATAAATAATATATATTACTGACTCTGAAAACTAAGAACTAAGTTGATAAAGCATCTAATAATGTCACATTAGCAAGTTATTTTCAAGTCAATGATGCTAGAATAAGGTAGAGGGTGAACAGGAAAGGAGATTTTCCTATAACCTCTTTTTGATTTAATAGTTTCCCCTCAAAAACTGCCAGGGACCCTGACTCTGGCTGTTCAAAGTCAGAAACAACAGGGGACCTGATAAGGCCATCCCCTCAATTCTCACTTGGGGTCTGTTTTTCTTTAAGATTAAAGAAGAACTAGTCACCCACCATTCTTTAGGGTAGGAATACAAACCTAGGCGTAATGTTTACCCTGCATAATTACTTTTGTGGTTGTTTCTTTGTTGTAACAAATGTTCCCTAATTAGATTAAGTGGCCTAAGTTAAAATGTTATTCTAAAGATAAGAACTAGGCTTTTGTCTGTGGCAGGGGGTAAGCCCTGTAGTTTTACTGTATAAAAACTTGTGAGTTTTGTGTTACATGGTCTTTGCTCTGAGATTCTTCCCTGGGCACTGACCCTGGTGCCAATGGGGCATCAGAATAAATCATATTTACAAATTTTCATGGCATCTCTTTGAATCGTTCGAGATGCTGCTTGAGAGAGGGGAACTGATTCCCATTCCCAACAAGGGAATGTACAGAAACCTTTTTAAGCCACATCTACAATCTTCAATCACATCACAGTTTAGTAGCGTCTGACTCTGAGGAGGAGCAGCAGGAGCTGCCCAGCCTCACACAGCTCATTTCTCGGGGTTTATGTTCTGGCTTGTATCACTGTAAGAGATAAATTATTATTCTGTTGACAATAATAAGTGACAGCATCTTCAGATGTTAGGCTGCTAATTGTGAGAGTGAAATCTGTGCCACTAAAACTGGAAGGGATGCCAGATTGCAAGTTTGTTGCATAATAGATCAGAAGCCTGGGAGAGTCCCCCCGTGTCTGCTGATACCAGTGTAAATTATTGCTAATGCCCTGATTGGCCTTGCAGGTGATAGTGACTTTCTCTCAGAGATGCAGATATGAATGGAGACTGGGTCAACTGGATATCACCCCTGGCATCTGAAAGAGAAAGAAACATTCATCATCACCATTCATCGCCTTTAGTTCCTATCCCGGAACCCAGTGAGCACTAAGCCCAGTGGACCCTAGTTTCCCTCCTTACCAGGGACCCAGAGCAGCAGGAAGCTGAGGAGCTGCACAGGGGCCCTTATGTCTACTCTGTGTCCTGTTTGGAACTGATTCTTCACAGGTAGTCCCAGTGTTTTTGAGTGTCCTGAACAGGAAGCTGTGAGACTTGCAAATGAAAGGGGCTGGGTCTGCTGGGCAGACAGAGGGGTAGAGGGGTTTTGTGGAAGCAGCAGAGCTGAGGGAAGGTGGGGTTTATGTCCCTTGGGGAAACAGAACTTTGACCTCAGAGAAATGCTCATTCATGGGATACAGTTGGGCACCTGTTTGTGTACTGAAGTAGAGTGTCTTGAGATGTACCCCTGATTCAGGTCACTACTTCCTGTTACTTCAGGATCAGACAGATTAATCAAGTGACAGACATAGTAAGACACTCTGTAGATTGCCTTCAGAGATCTATGATATCTCATCTATGCATTTTTAAGAAAAACTAGGTTTATATATAAGAATGATATACCAATAATATATTTTATACATTCTTAAGTGCTATTATTGTTTTCCAATATTTTGTTGATTTATGTAGGCACACAGACCTGATTGCCACTCTGAACAACACTCATGGCCAGATGGCTGAGCCCAGTTCAGGCCTCATGGAGTCAAAGCTTTTGTGGTGCTGCAATACCAAGAACTGTCAAGCCTGTACCAAATGGTGCTCTGGGCCATGAAGTTCCTGGGTTCTGACTTGGCCAACATAGACATTGCTAAATATCAACTCTGTCACTGATCTCAGAGGTGTGTCAGGTGAGAAATTGCCATTTAAATCAGATAGAGGTGTGGACAGAATAATAGAACAGCATGAAGAGGCTGTTTCACCCAAATGCATTCTGTTTCAATTTCTGGCACATATATGATTCCTGTGCTATAACTATATTCTCAGAACACTAACTTCTTAGCATCACTGAATATGACATAGTAAATCCAAAGAAATATCAAATAGAAAAAACAGAGAGACCTTTACTGATGGAAAAGTATTATAAAGAATCTGAATATGTTTCCTAAATTAGCTAGAAAATGGAGATCTTGTGACATTTCCATCGATGTCTCCTTGACTCCTGCATCCTCCTTTACTCTGAGATTTATCCCTCTCCTCTGCCTTGGTCCTGAGGTCAGGTTTCCTCCATATCTGCAGAGACTTGTTTCCTTTTCAGCTCTGTCATTTCACTGACCAGAATTGCCTTGGCCTTCTTAAATTCTCTTTTATTCTTTTCTTCTCTTCCCGGAGCTGATGCATCAAATGTGGAGCAGTTTAGTGCTGTGTGAAGGGACTGAGCATCATATTATAGAGGAGTCATCCCACCACCCAACCATGCCACTACTGCTTCATTCAGAGGCTGTCTGGGAACTGCAAACTCAACTATTGGTTCATAGCTCCATGGTTCACCACTATTGAATTAAACAAAAATAGTGCACACCAAACCCACATGACATGCTAACTGATAAGTGCATACCAGGACACAATATTCAAGTATCTTTCAGAGATGGATATTTATGATGAGGCAGGTAACAGAGGAGACCTACAGTAGACACAGAACTTGAGAGGAGAGGAGAGTTTTCTCTCCTGCTTTCATCTGGGCTGGTGGCTCTCTCGGTGCCTTCTTTTTTTTTTTTTGGTCAGGGGTTACTCCTGGCTCTATGCACAGAAATCGCTCCTGGCAGGCTCAGAGACCATATGGGACGCCGGGATTTGTACCACCGTCCTTCTGCATGCAAGGCAAATGCCTTGGCTCCATGCTATTTCTCTGGCCCCGTGTCATGGTGATTTCTGTCAGGGGCCTCACAGTCTGCTGAGTGAAAGACTGGAGACTACTTAGGCCATTTTCATCCCACACCTGACTGAGAGATGGGCTGAATAATTCTGGAAGGAGGCATGAAGCTGAGTTGATGATTTCCCAGAGGACTCAGGTGTCCTCTACTTCCTAGTGCTCACTTGTTATTTGAGGGGAAATTCTTTCTGAAATTACTTAGTGTCAACTCATAAGGAACATAGCTATTATCCAGATGACATTTCTCTCTTCTGAACCCTGGTAATCTGTGAGTCCTTTATGCTCAACTACTGGATCAGTTTATGAAGCCAATGAATCAGTTTTGTTTTTGTTCGTCTATACTGACCTGATGATAAGATATTATAGTGTCTGTTTTTTAAACTGTTGAAGTCTCTAGAGCCTGAAATCTTAACTTGCTATATTACAAAGCAGTCAGTAGATGGCAGACAGCTTCCATAACTGACATGATACAGAGCCTGGATGAGTAATAGTGTCCCATTGTCAGTAGGGACAAGGGTCCTGTGGTGTGA
>PVKC010032227.1:0-14313 GCA_004027635.1 Crocidura indochinensis | reverse complement strand
AAAAAAAAAAAAAAAAGAAAAAAAAAAGAAAAATATATTATTAAATAAAAAAAAAGAATTGAAATTTGGAGAAGCTCAATGATTTTTGGGGGTTGTTTTTTTTTTTTTTTTTTTTTTTGTTTTTGGGTCACACCCGGGAGTGCTCAGGGGTTACTCCTGGCTCCATGCTCAGAAATTGCTCCTGGCAGGCACGGGGGACCATATGGGGCACCGGATTCGAACCGATGACCTTTTGCATGAAAGGCAAACGCTTTACCTCATGCTATCTCCCGGGCCCCAGAAGCTCAATGATGACTCTAACATGTTAAATCTAATAATTGACTGACTATAACTACACTTTAGTCTTTCTGTTTTCTAATCCACAATAGTCTAAATATGAACTGGAATTTGACTCCAAAGTCACAAGATTTGGTTTCAGTCAAAGTTCTGTCATTAATTAACAGTAAGAGGGCAAGTTACTTAACTCACTAAAATTCCTTAATTTTCTCTGACAGGGAAATAAGAGCCTACCTCAGGTTTCTATTGAAAATTAAATTATGTAATGCATATAAATCATTTACATTAACACCTGCTGCATAGAAAATAGTATAAATTTTTGTTTATTATTTTTAAGCACAAAACAAGTCCTATTATATTGATTGAATTTAACTCTGAAGTAGAATATATACATTTTCCCTCCCCTCCCTCCATATATACATTTTTTGATTTTGGATAAATTTTACTTAATTTATGTAAGGTATTAGCTAATTTTGAGATATTTTGCAACTTTAAAAATGTCATAAAATTTATAACATGGATTTTATTGAGATGAATATTTTGATTATCCCCTCGACAGCTCTCTGTGTGTTATTTATTCTCTGGTGATAAAGAAACAGATTATATGAATTAACATTAGTCAGTTTTCTTATAATATAGATTATTTTACTTCACTATGATTTACAAAGTTGTCCATAATAGTCATTTCAAGCGTTCAGAGTTTCAAAGCTAATGACATCACAGTGTATCCTTACCTCCACCATTGTTCCCAAATTCTCACCCATTTCCAAGACTGCCCCCTTATCAGGCAGAAAAAATTTATTTTATATTGATGTTATTAATAAATAGCTAATGGAGTTATCAAAAATGTTTTGGCAAAAGAAAATTCGTGAAAATTATTATATCTCAAAATGGGGTGATTGAGGGTTTACTAAACTGTTTGTTACTAAGCTAGTTGAGCCTTCTTGTGTTATTGATTTTGTTTATTGAGTTTAGTTGACTTCAATGCTACCTTTCCAATCTGATTTGGTGTCCTATTACTGGTAGTCAGTCTCATGGAATTTAGAGGTGTTGTGTGACTGCATATTCAGCTGCACACTCCTAGAGTTCCAGCATCTGTTGAACTGGGACAATTGGGGGAAATGGGAAAGATGGGTATGATTGTTGGGGAATCTGGCAGTATGGAGAGGGGCCAGATTTGAGGGATCAGGTTTGAAGCCAGGTCTTCTAATCAGAGAAGGCCTTGGAGGTTTCAGTGCAAAATCAGGTACTTGGGAGTTTTCATAGATTTGGAGACTGCAAAGGTGAGTCATAAAGCATTGATCTTGATCTATTCCATTTTAGACTCTAAACAAGTCAGTGGAATTTTTGGCTTGGTTTTAATTATTTGACTTTGACTTGAGGTCATTTAGTACTTGTTCTTAAGAGAAACTAAAGAATCCTTTTATTTTCTACTAAGTCAATGGTAATAATGTACACTAATAATTGTGCTGAAAGAAATAATTAGTTGCTTATTATTTTTTTACAGAAACGTCAAGGTTTTTGCAATTCTTTTGCTCATTATCGGGGACATAAGCTCAGATTTTAAGGTATCATTTATATTTGAACACTTATTTCTCATTAGTCTGATTCCAGCAGCCTGCCATAAGAGGTCACTGTCACATGAGTTTATGTCAACCATAATGACTAGAAATTACTCTCCTAATGTGCCCAGATAATTTTAATTCACTGTATATATTGAGATAAATAAATATCATATACTTAAGTTTGTTTAGTGAATCAGTTCAGATTCTTATGGAACAGGTAAATAGAGAATTTCAAACATGTCTTGTTTTAGCATGATATGATTATTTGTAGATATAGGAGTAGAGGAATGTTCTTTTTAAGATAATTTGTCCTAGCAAAATATATTAGAGGTTAAGTAAGCTTCTGTCATGTAGGAGAAACTTCACTAACTTAGGATTTAATAATAGCATGTGTGGAGGAAAGTTTTCAAGCAATGTAAGTATTAATACTTATATTTGGGATGAGCTAGATAAGCAGTGAAAGGCCAGTGTGATTTTTAGACTTCAGGAACTGAGTTTAATGACTTTAAAAGATAAATATACTGCTTGCCACTAGACATGTAGGATACTCAATTCTGAACTTCCTGATTTGGAATTAATACTCATTTGATGGGGCCAGAGTGATGGCACAGCGGTAGGGCTTTTGCCTTGCACACAGCAGACCCAGGACAGATCTCGATTATCCACTGGTGTCCCATATGGTCCCCCAAGTCAGGAGCAATTTCTGAACACATAGCCAGGAGCTTCATGACCCCTAAGTTTCATGGTGTGATCCAAAATAAAAAAAAAAAAAAAACTTCACTTGAGTTGATAGTAAATGATTCTCAATGTCTGGACCAAACAATTACTAATACACATTAGAATAAAGTGAATGGTTGCAACATTATTTCTTTATGTCCATAGATCTTTTATTCTTTTTTGGTTTTGGAACAAAACGAACAGTGCTCAGGAGTTACTCCTCACTCTGTGCTCAGAAATCACTCTGGGCGGACTCGGGACCATATGGGGTGCTGGGAATTGAATCTGGTTTGATCGTGGATTGACCACATGCAGGGAAAATATCCTACCACTGTGCTATCACTATGGCCCTGATGTTCATAGATCTTCTTTCTAACTTGTTTGTTTGTTTGTTTGTTTGTTTTTGGTTAATCCTAGCTCTGAGGTCAGAACTCACTCCTGGCAGTCAAGGGGACCATACGGGATGTCTGGATGTCCATCTGGATCAGCAGCATGCTAGGCAAACACACTACCACTGTGCTATCTCTCTGGTCCCTGTCCATAGATTTTCTTAAAATGACAAAACTCATATGCACGCATGTGTGCACACACCCATACACACCTTCTCTAGTGCTTTTTAATTTCTTAAAACAATATTTTTAGAGCAGCGGCGCAAGCAGTAGGGCATCTGCCTTGCACACACTAACCTAGGATGAACCACGGTTCTATCCCCCAGAGTTCCCATATGGTCCCCAAATCCAGTAGCGATTTCTGAGCTCATAGCTTGGAGTAACCCCTGAGCATCACAGAGTATGGCCAAAACCAAAAAAAAAATCATAATTTTGTTATGATGAAATTGCAGAGTTATTAATACTTGGGTTTCAGGCATACAATGTCTCAACACAAATCCCTCCTCTAATGTCCTCCCTTTTGCCTCCCACCCAAAAATCTGCCTCTGTAACTGGAACCTTTTTTTTCTTAAAAAAAAAATCTGCATTGTTGTTTATAGTACTGTTACTGATAAGGTTTCAACCAGAACACTTTGCTACCTTTCAGCGCCAACTTCTCCTCCTGGTTAAACACTTCCTCTCCACCATAGTTGTTGCCATGTCCCTATCTTTTTTTGGGGGGGGGGGCACCCGGTGACGCTCAGGGGTTACTCCTGGCTACTCGCTCAGAAGTCGCTCCTGGCTTGGGGGACGGACCATATGGAAAACCGGGGGATCGAACTGTGGTTCGTCCTAGGCTAGCGCAGGCAAGGCAGGCACCTTACCTCCAGTGCCACTGCCCGGCCCCGACATGTCCCTATCTTATCCCACCTCTTTTCCAGGAGCATGTTTCCTACTGAAGGTTAGTTCTCATGTTCTTTGTTTCTTTCTCTTGTCTTTGGATATTCTTTAGTCCACAATTATGTCTTTATATCCTTAATATGAGAGAAATAAATATGATCTTTAAGAAGATATCTGTGCCTGGTTATATACCAGGTTTCTTTTTTTGGGGGGTGTCATAACCAGTAATGTTCAAGGGTGTGGTCAACTCACCTTCCCCACAAAAAAATATATGATTTAACTAATGGTATATACTCAACAAAGGAGAGTTGCACATAAATTTTCATAAAATTCACTCATTGCCCTTGTCACATACATGGTTTGTTTTCCTTATAATATTCTTGAAAACAGGGACCATATTTTACTTAAGATATTTTTCAATTTTTCTCATAGCCTGTTGTGTTTCATTGGCTGTCTCTTCCTTGGTTTCTTTGAGTTCCTTAGACATCCTCAACATTTCCTCTCTAACGTCCTTATCCTAGAGGCTAGATATTTGATTAATACCTGTTGGTTCTTCAGGGCTATCATCTTCACTCCCTAAGCGTGGTGAAGTTCTGCATTACTTTCTCATTGTGACTTTTGCAGTCTGGAAGTGTTTACTATGTGTTTTGTATGGCTGATGGCTAGAATTAGATTTATAGTGTCTTTGTATGTTCATGTTGAGGTATAAAAAAAATGAAGAAAATGCAGTTATGCGACATAGCACTTCTGAGTCACAAAAAGGACCCTAATGCCATTCTAGTTCATTTTCTTGACTATGGCTGGATGGAACTTACTGGGATGTTTATTGAGCCCCTTCCCTTGTTCTGACACTTCTTAGGGCTTCCTGACCTGGGGGTGAAATGAAGTTCTTGAGTCACAAAGAGGACCCCATGCCCCTCTCATATTTTACTCAATATAGATGTAGGCCCTGGATCATAGTAGAAGCTTAAAAAAGGTTTAGATTGATATATAAATAAAATTGAATTTATCATTCAATACTATATATCATTATCATTTAATACTATATATAAGATATATATTATATAAATTCATGCCATACATAACACAGACATTGTATGCAGAATTTAGGAATGTTTGTATGATTGTATATGGCCTCTCCATGCAATGTCCAACTACCCAAGCAAATTACATATTCACAGTATTATCACTAATTAAATTATCTAAGTTGTCTAGCCAACAATAATGCTACACAAACATCTAATTTTCCAAGTAGGGAAAAATTTTAATTGACAAATTTCTGATGTGATAAATGTTAAATGAAAACATAAAAATTAAATATATCAGCTCAAAAAAGAAGCTAACTTGAAGCACACTGAGATTTAATCATGAGCAGCATTTATGTTTTTATTTCAAAATGAAGCCAATCATACTTAGGAAAATCCACAAAGCAATAAGATCATTCACTTTTCTCCTTGCTAAGTATACAATATATTCACTCATCTTAGTAATTTACTAAAAATAAGAAAATGATTATCCAAAATTAGCTTAAAGCAATTTTTAAATCATACAATGTAACAGCTTTAATAAACTCTTAATTTAACTTGAATTATTTCCCCATGATCAATATTTATGAGACTTGTGTATATAGTGTCCAGCACATGCCTGTATACATGAATTCCTGGGCTTTATCCTTGGCTTGGAGAAAATAAAGAATAGATTCAGTTGCCACTTTTTCTGCAAGCAATGTATTAACTCATACTGGCAAAGTTTCTATATAAAGTATATTCTAAGGTAGAAGATATATATTGTGTTATAAAAATGGAGGACCCAGCACAGATGGGGGTCATGGTGACACAGCATTCCATGTATAAAGCAGTATTAATACTACTAAAATATAATAGATTTTTAAATAGTCTGGGATTTCTCAAACCAAAGAGCTATCCTTCTGGCATACTATATTTAAAGAAAAATTTGATTTTTCTCCCCTCTCTCTACATACCGCCAAATAGCAATTTTCCATCATGTCACACATCAAATATTATCATTGAGAAAATTAAGATATGTTATTCTATATACTTAGGGAATAATCATAAGTGATCTCATAGATAGAAATTATTCATATATATGTATAATTTTGGCATATATTATTAGAAAAATTGTTACACTGAGTATATATCCAGTCTATAAATTAACTTTATTTTATTACCTATAATTATACCTAGAAGTAGTTCGAAATGGAATTACAAAATACTTTAAGATTTAATTTGAGGGGATAGAGCGGTGGCACAAGTGGTAAAGCATCTGCCTTGCACATGCTAACCTAGGACAGACCGTGATTCACTGTCTAGGCATCCCAAATGGTTCCTCAAGTCAGGAAGGATTTATGAGAGCATAGCAAAGAGTAACCCCTGAGCATCACCAGTGTGGCCCAAATAGAAAAAAAAATTTAAACTCAGTCTTAAAAACACTGTCCCTTTCAAACCTGGGCCTGGAGGATCTTTCATGCTCTTAAGCAGAGTTTCCCAGATTTACTTGCTTGAAATCCTCCTTTGAGAAAAAAAATTAACTATTACTTCTCTGAAATCTTCCTTCTTTAAGGGAACAAATAGAAAGTACGTTATTTATTTATTATTAATATCTTTATTTAAACACCTTGATTACAAATATGATTGTAGTTGGGTTTCAGTCATGTAAAGAACTCCCCCCAATTCAACATTTCCACCGCTTGCACAGAAGGTACTAGCATACACTAACTTGTTCTAGCACACCTCTAGTATGTGAATTATGGGTTCTGAGAATGTTCTGAAGACCTCCAAGAGGGTCTTAATTATTGTTCTAGTCCTTTGTGAGTATAGGGTTTCTTTTTATGGAGTCAATTTGCTGCTCATATTATTTTCTACTTCCTTAATATATTTTCATTTATTCCTTATATATAGACCATATTCCTTATATATAGACCTTATTCCTTATATATAGACCTTAAATATAATCCTTATGATTCCTTATATAGAGACATATTCAAACCGTTTTCTCAAGCATAGGGGCCATCATTTTATGCAAAAATAATTATAATCTTTTTATATCTTGATTAGAAAGGCAACAGAGATTACTAAAAGAAATCAGTTCATTAATTTTCTCCATATTTGTGGTACTTTGTAAATTTTTAAGTCCATGGGATTATTCCTGAAATTTAAAGAACCTTTGCCTTCTGCTTTTTTACTGAATAAAAGCTGTATTAAAGAATTTCTCTGAAGTACTTAAATAATTTATGAATCACTGTTTCAATTTAGAAATTGTTAAATATAGGCTAATATATAATAGAGTATACCTAAAATGACTGTGAGTACACATGGATACATGTATGTATGTATACAGATACTTAGGTGAATATGCACACACATATGTATAGATATTTGCAACACTTTGGAGGTATGCTGATGTTGAGTGTAAGTATTCTAGGATTTATTTTCTTAAAGAACATATAGAAAAGGGAGATAAAGTTTGATTGGGAGGTCAGATAAAGTTTGGCTGGGGCCAATAGAGGTGAGAAAGTCTATATGCAGAGAAGTATTAGCAAATGAGGTTACATTTGAGAAAAGAATGATAAGTAATGAAGCCTCGATGACAGGACTCTCCTCAGTAAAGCACATTAATATAAATCAGTTGTTAAAGGCCAGCACCATGAATGAACAGAGACCATGTTGGTCTCTCATGTCATGTTCTCCACGCTGTGAACATAACCCTGGATCCCAGTAATACATGTTCAGTAGATGAATAAAAATGAATTTCAAACTAGAGTCATGTGGGTCCACTTAAATTTTAATATGTTGTTCTGGCAGAATCCTGGAAGATAGATTTAAAGAGAATAAAACTGACCTGAAGAAGTTTATTAATGATGGGAAGAAATAAAGTACTGAATTGAATTAAGTTACAGATGAATTTGATACATACTTAAAAGATTGTTTTGGATTCAGTAGATGTCTGAATTTGAAAAACGATGCAGATATGGAAGGCAAATAATAAGGTAGAATTGTTTAACTTCTAAAGAAATAACTTAAAAAATTATAGGCTGTCTGGAAAAATCAAGCTGAAGTTTTTCTAAAAACATATTGGATTTGTTATTTATTTCAGCTTGACTTTAAAAATAAACTCACGATGAAATTCTAATTCACAATAAAAATCATACAACATTCTAATCTTAGTATTTAATATCCTGCTGGCATGGTATTAACATTATATGGAAAACAGTGTAGATACACAGAAACTTCTCTTTAAAATTTTGGATTTTACTTTGCTTTAAAAACACCAAAATATGTCAGAAATAACACTCTTCATGCAGAAAATTTTTAAAAAAATTTTATTTAGTTAGGTATTTAACCTACCATTATGCCAGAGAAGAGGAATCAGTTACAAAAAGCTTCCCTCATAAATGAAAGACCTTTGAAAAGGCTCTCTGCTTTGATTGAGAAAGGAGCAATGTTTAGAGGTCACATAAAAAACATAATTAAAAAAAGAAAAGAATGAATGTTCAAATAATGTTAAATTTGATATGTATTCAGATAGCTCAATTTGAGGACATTAAAGAGTTATAATAAATATTGTTAGTGTTTTTTCCTTTAAATTCATTGGCACTGACTCTACTCTTGTAAACATGTTTTATCTCAGAATACAATTATTTTATTATTTTAGAATAATACTTTAAAAATTCTTGTAGAATGATGGGGATGAAGCGGTAGTAGGGTGTTTGTCTTCATGTGGCTGACCTAAGACGCACCATGGTTCAATTCCCTGGCGTCCCATATGGTCCCCCAACCCAGGAATGATTTCTGAGTGCATAGCCAGAAGTAACTCCTAAGCATCACTGGGTGTGGCCAAATAAAAAAAATCTTGTGAATGAGTAGCTTATTTTTTACATTTAAGAGGAAAATCTCTCAGACTAAATAATTTTTTGTCTAGACATTATTGCCCAGAGGTCAAACCCCAGAAGATGCTGAGGCACTGGACAGGCCAGGATGTTTGAGTAACAGTTTTTGAGACACAGTACCTGTGAAGCTGGAATACTCAGGAGAGGATATAAAGAGTCATCTGTCAGAATGTAGTGATTAAAATGAGCATAAGCATATACAGAACCAGAAAAAGCAAAAGGAAGGTACACACCAACTTAACCTTTAAGTCTGAAAAGGGACTAGAGAGACATATTTAGTAAGGCAAATCTAAAAAGAAGGCAAGAAATAAGCAGTCAGCAAATAAGAGTTTCTTGTGTAAAATTCACTTATTACCCCATACTCTAAGTTCCCCAAAATCTTTCAGACATATTCTTCTAACCCATAAGAAAATGACATTCACTGTTTTTAAAATGTCATTGGTTTGTGTCATGTGACCTCACATCTCACATAATCACAGGTAATTCTCTGTGCAAATCTAATTTGTGTTTAGCTTCTTTTAGAATCATTTCCATATACTTTATTCATATGCTTTGTGTATTTTAATGCTGTTTTACTATAAGTAGCTGCAATTAATTTGCTTTTAATATATACATTAAGGAAACAATTGTTTTCCTAGTTCTCTAGCATGCTTTTCCTTGTTTACTTGAAGATATTTTTCCTTGTTTACTCAGAGACATTTTTTCAATTTTTTTCTGCTCTTTGTTCAGTGTGAAACAGATAAATACCTTGCTTGGGGCCAAACAGATTCAGTTTATATTTTGTTTCCACAGGCTTTCTACTTTGTTGTTTTTACGAATATAACTCTTAACAATTTTGAGAAGGAAACAGGGAAGTTGATTTTATTGTATATCGTTCAGAATGAGACAATGCTACCTCTTTGATTTCTATCAGTTCTGGTTTGTATTTTAATCACTAAAACCTACAGTTATGGTTTTTTCCCCTTAAAAAATACTACACTTTAGCTATGTTTTCTCCTCTGGAAAATGACATTCATTTGAACAACACCAAGTTTTAAAATCTGGGCACAGGCAGTATTTCCATGGAAGCACTGTCATTTTGTTAATTTTTATTTGATTTTAATCCTGGGAAATATTTTGCTATCAGTCTCAAATAGAATTGAAGCCACAAAGTTGCTTTAAAGATCATTCCTTTTGATTTATAGGGTACAGTTCTGTATAAATATATGATGGATTAGTGATAATGTGATTTTCTTATAAAATAAATACAATAATTTATTATAAAACTTAAATTGTATGACCAATTGCTAAGTGTATTTTTATACTATTCTCTCTATACAAAGAAATAATGAGATTTTTCCAAAGCCAAATAGGCTTTAAATATGAGTAATCTTGATATTACTGAAGCAACAATTTGACTTTGACTTTTTCTTTTTTTTGTTCTTTTTTGTTGTTGTCGGGTCACACTTGGTAAAGCTCAGGTGTTACTTCTGCATTCGAGAATTATTCCTGGAAGTCATGGAATCATATGGGATGTCAGAAATTGCATTTGGGTCAGCCATGTGCCAGGCAAACTCCCTGACTTCTGTTCTATCATTCTAGCCTCATATTTTGAATTTTTCTCCTAAGTATGCTAAAATATTGATTGATGGAGACCTTGTAAACCTTCTCAATTTATTTTCCTCATTTTTTCTTACATATTATTGATTGTGTTATGGTTTTCTTGTTTTGGTTATTTTTTAATTTTTTATTCAAAGCATTGTAACTTACAAAATTATTCACAATTGAGTTTCACACATCCAGTGGTTCAACCACCAAGTTGACCTCCCTCCATCAAAGTTCCCAGAGTTTATTCCATATCTTCCACTCTCCTTACAGCCTACCATTATAAAAGGCATTTTTATTTTTTTGTTCTTTTGGTTTTTGGGCCATACCTGGTGATGCTCAGGTGTTACTCCTGGCTATGCAATCAAATCACTCCTGGCATGGCAGACCATATGAGACACTGGGGATAGAACTCAGGTCCATCTTGGATCATCTGTGTGCAAGGCAACCACCCTACCACTGCACTACCTCTCCGACCCCATAAAAGGCACTTTTTGAGTTTTATAGTTAAAGTTTGGGTTTTAAGATTTAAGTATTATTTATTTGATTTAGATAATTAATGCTGTCCTTCCATAACTCCACCAGTATTCCCATGACCCCTGTCCTCCATTATTTCACATCTGTCTCCCCTTCTCCACTTTATTTCTTTCCTTCTCACTATATTCTGGGACCAATGTATTTAAACCATTGTGTTTCTTCATGCAGTTATTTGAAATAGCATATATATGTGATACCACCCTATATTGATCCTCCTCTTTTAACTGTATCTTCTAGTTCATGCAACTCACTGTTGTTTTGAGTTTGGGGCTACACTTAGTACTCAGGCCTTAAACTGGTATTTGGGCTATTAGCAGTGGTCAGAAGACTATGTACAGGGCTGGTGACTGGATCCAAGTTAACCTCATGTAAGGCATGCATCTTACCCAACTATTATCTCTCTAACCCCTGATTTATATTTTTATTATTGCTTTAATTAAGTACCATGATTACAAAATTGTTATGATTGAGTTTGTCATAGAATATACACCACCCTCAGTTGTGACTGACAACTAAGTCCTCTGTAATTAGAGATCTTTGTATTTGCACAGTTCATAGGATAGTCTTTCTTCATGGTTCTAGAAGAGCAGAACATTTGCTGGCATCATAAATAAGACATTGGGGTTCGATAATAAGCAAATCTGGAGCCTGTAGTTGTTTCCATGACAGTATGTGTCAAGGGTGGAGAAACCCTGTAGCTCTTAGGCCAAGGGAATTCCCTTTCAAATTTCCCCAGTACTTACTCTGCCTATGGAAAAAAAAATCAGAAAATATCACCACACCAGCCCTCTATTTTTTTTCTTTTTTCTTTTGCGGTGGTGTTTAGTAGCTGCTTTTTGTGGCTGTTGTGTATTCTATCATTGCTTCTTCGTTGTTTGTTTGTTTTTTCTCTTTTCTCCCCTTTTTCTTCTTTTAAATTGATATTGATATCTCCTAGATGGATTCCTCCCAGGTATTTTTTCCTTTTTTTCCAACACATCCACAGAACTTGAATTATTTTTTCTTCCTCACAAATTAAGGGGGGGGAAAAGAAAAGAAAGTGGATGGTACCAGGAGCAAACAGTCACATGAACATTGAGTGGAAATAAACAATGATCAGGCCTAAATATCAAACCCAAAGTCAATAACAACAATCAAGATCTACAACAAATTATATACAAAGGGGACAGGTTACACTAGATGTCCAGGGGGCGAAGAGGGGGATGTATAGAATGCATGCTGGAAACAGAGGTGAAGGGAGGTCAGCACGTGTGGTGGGGAATTGTCTAATTCACTGTTCACTATGTACCTTAAATACAACTGTTAAAGATATGTAATTCACATGAATCTCAATAAAAATTTACTATATATAAAAAGAATATGCACCACCCTTAATCAGTGCACTTTTCCCTCTACCACTGCCCCCAACTTTCTTCCTTCTTCATCTGTCTCTGGGGCAAACATTTTACCTCTCTCTCCATCTCTCTCTTTTGTTTTTTTGACACTGTGATTTGCACTATTGCTAATTAAGAAATCACACATTTATCATTCTATCCTCTTCCAATACCCAGTTCTTATCCAGAGTGATCAGTTCCAACTATCATTGTCATAGTGGAACTTCCTCTACTCTAACTGCACTCACCTCTCTTTGTGACAAAATTCCTACCATGGGCTGATCTTCCTGGATTTCATCACTATTGTCTCTGGATAGTATTACCATATTATCTTTAAGTTGAAAATTTCTCATAGCTCAATTTTTTAGAAAGTTAAAAATGGCACTCCTAAATTTAGCTCTTAACCTAAATATTGGGTTTTATTTTAAAGATCCAAAGTACTATATGTGATATAGCTAATGAGTAATATAGACAATTTTCCATCACCTAGAGAAAAATTCAATAATATCATTGTCTGAAGCCATCCTTTAGGTTTTTTGTTTATTGTTTTCTATAACTTCTAGTTTCAAACAGATTTTTTAGCTGTTTAGTATGTAAAATTAAAAATAAAATTACGTTATTTGTTTTTTCTTCAAAACTAAATGCTAATAACTTGGCACATTTTAATCAAAAGCATGGCACATGTGGAACCCTCATATTAGGACCATAAGTTATTGCAGAATGGGTTACTGTATGTGCAAGAGATAAGAATTGATTTCTAATATAGATGTTGCTATGTATGTGCAATCTTGGAGAAGATATGTTAAGGAAGATTATAAATGGTTATTTTTAATAACTCTCTTCCCATTTAAAGATCAACAGTAAATGAAGTTAACAGCAATTACTTAAAATATTTATTAAATCTGGTTCTTGAGACACTCCAAAATCAAGTATAATTGTGAGAAATCTTTTGCCATTTATTAAACTTATGATAGTCTTATAGACTCTATGATAACACAATCTTTACAAAATGGTCCTCTTTGACAGAGAGATTAAAAACATAACCTCATTTGGGAATTTACTTTATTCCAGGGTATTTCAGCCTTATTTCTGGTGGTGGAGAAAAAGCAATAAATATGGATGCCCCAGTAAGCCAGAATTTATGCCATGAAACCTTAACCTCAGTGTTTAGTATTTAAAAATTAAAAAAATATGCAAACCCTTATTTGGAAGGATACTGAAGTCCAAACTCGGAAATCAAATTTTCATTCAAGCTTATTCATCCCCTCTGTGTTTCTTCTTGATAATTGAGTCTTCTATTTATCCAAGTTGGATACCAGTTTGATATCTAATCATTTACCATATCCCATTAATTCTAATATGATCTTTTTTTCTTATATAACCTAATCTTTAATTCATACCAAAATTGTCCCCCCTTGGACTACTATACTTTTACTTGCTCAGATTCTGCTCTGTCAGTTTCTGCCTTCTTACATTTTTCCCACTAGTTTATCCAGCACATTCACAAGATCCATTCTGCAGTCACTGATGTTTCTAACTTGGAAGTTTTACTGTCAAGCTCTTGATTAAAAACTGACAATAACTATATATTGTCTTAGATCCGTAACATTACTTATAGGACCCACTAAACTAGTCCTAGTTATTCTTTGTATTTTGGGGGGGCACACTGATGATGCTCAGGGGTTACTCCTGGTTCTGTGTTCATAAATAGCTTCTGACTTGGGGAACCATACAGAACACCAGGGAATCGAACTGCATTCTGTCCTAGGTCAGCTGTGTGCAAGAAAAAAATCGCTACAGCTGCTCCAGGTGCTCCGACAGTCCTAGTTATTCTTTGCAGAAACAATTCTTACCCTGGGATATATACTTCAGTTTAGACTGAAATTCATTTTCCAAGACACCATATTTATTCTGGCTCCAGGTATGGGTTTATATTTATTTTCCTCTTTAAAAATAACTATGAATGACTAGTGGGGCCAACTGCAAAGAACTGTGAGTTCTGTCTTTTCTTTGTGTTTATCTTTCGACTCCTGTCCTCTGGACCTTGTGGGAGTGGGCCATATTGGCTCAAAAAAAAAAAAAAAAAC
>PVKC010032226.1:0-14327 GCA_004027635.1 Crocidura indochinensis | reverse complement strand
ACATGTCTCATGGAGGGACTCGGAATAGTCCCTATTTTGTGTCTGCAAAAGATATATATTATGTACCCATTAGTTTATTGTGAAAATAAAACATTAATGAGTCAAATTCAATTAGAACTTTATGGTCACTAAGTGCACAACATAAATTATCAATTGTTGTTATGAGAAACTCATTTTAGTATGCAGTATTTCAACTGAACGATTCTGCTTTATCTATTTTCATGAAGCATTTATTCTTAATTTAATGTACAATGGTTCATCTTTATCATGCTAAAAAGTCTTCAGCATTTGTTCTGTATCTTAACTTTTGGTGTGTGAAACAAAGAGTAGATGTTATGAATAAAGAAAGAATTGGCCATGGACATAAATATACAAATTTCCACTCTTCAGAGGAACTATTACTAAACTTCAGAATGAAGTAAAAGACAAATTCTGGTATAAAAATTTTAATTGATGTCTACATACCTGTTAGTTTTATTAGTGCAACGTCACTTTTTTAATATATGTAACTACCTCAGACCCAAACCAAAATATTAAGAGCCCTCCTTAGTCATTGGACTCCAAGAGTTTCTTATAGCTATGTAATATTCCACAGTGAATCTCTTCCATAACCCTTCTTTCCACTCATCCACCACTTCCATCATTGGGCATTTGAGTAGTATCAGATTTTGGCTAGTGTAAACAGCACTACATAGAACTTGAGTATGTGTGTACATGTATATATAATTGCAATTTTTTTATCTAGATACCTCATAGTGGAAATATTGGATCTTTGAATGGATCTGTTCTTAACTTCTGAGATCTCCCTATACACTTTTCAGTAAAATCTGACTCAATTTGCCTTTCCATCAAAAGTGATCGAGGATCCCTTTATCTCCATATTCTGCCAACATATTTTTTATGTCAGTCATTTTACAAGTTATGTGGTGATAACTTATCCTTTAAACTTGAATTTCTTATAATAAATGAGGGCAGACTTTTTCTTGTGTCTTTTTATCACATATGTCTTTTTGGTGAAGCATCTACTTGGCTATTATCCCCAGTTTTGACAGCTATTTTTGGGCAGGTTGTTGATTTTTGTGAGCTCCTCATAAATATTATGTATAAGTCTTGGATGTTACCCAATTTCAGATTATAGCATACTATTTTTTCTCTCATTTAGAAGACTGTAATTATTTTAAATGAGTACCTCACTTTGAAAAGTGTTGTAGAGACCTACTTTATGGTTACTCCTGTTGATGCTATGGAGACCTGGGGGTTCAAATATGTCAGGGCCAGAGCTGTCAGTTCTGGGGGCCACCAGGTCCACAATGGTGGCTCATAAGGGGTTTTGTGGTGCCAGGGATTGTATTTGAGTGCACACTTGCCAGACATGTGCTTTAGTACTTGTGCTATCTGCTCAGCCTATTTTTTTATTGATGGATTTTTTTCACAGTGTGAAAACTTTTCAGATTAATTAATCTGATTTTATTATTTACTTTTGTTTTCCTTGCTGTCTCCTTGAAAATATCATAAAAATGATTATCACAGTTTTTAATTAATTCTTCAATGATTTTTTTTTCTTTTTTTTTGTTTGTTTTTTTGTTTGTTTGTTTTTGGGTCACACCCGGCAGTGCTCAGGGGTTACTCCTGGCTCCATGCTCAGAAATTGCTCCTGGCAGGCACGGGGTACCATATGGGGCACCGGGATTCGAACCGATGACCTTTTGCATGAAAGGTAAGCACCTTACCTCCATGCTATTTCCCGGGCCCCTAAAAGAAATTCTTTTTTTTTTTGGGGGGGGGGGTTACACCCGGCAGTGCTCAGGGGTTACTCCTGACTCCATGCTCAGAAATTGCTCCTGGCAGGCACGGGGACCATATGGGGCACCGGGATTCGAACCGATGACCTAATTCTTCAATGATTTTTATCCCTTATGGTTTCATGTCTAAAACTGACACGTTGTTTGTTTGTTTGTTTGTTTGTTTGTTTGTTTTGGGGGGGTTTGGCTACACCTGGTGACTCTCAGGGGTTACTCATGGCTATGCACTCAGAAACCGCCCCTGGCTTGGGAGACCATATGGGACACTAGGGGATTGAACAAAGGTCCTTCCTAGGCTAGCACTCACCATGCAGACATCTTACAGCTTGTGCCATCGCTTAGGACCCATAAAACTGACACATTTTATGTTGTTTGTTTGATATCCACAGATGGGGATATTCAGGGTTTACTCCTGAACCTATGCTCAGGAATCATTCCTAGAGGGACTCTGGGAACTCTATGCAAATTCCAGTGAACAGACCTGGGTTAGTGCATGCAAGTACATGTACATGCAAGGCAAATGTCTTACCTTCTGTTCTACGTCTCCTTACAATTCCATCTTTAATTAACTTTTGTGCATGATATTAGAGAATAGCTTTTTTAATACATCTATTTCATTTTCACAGCACTTTTTCTAAAAACAATTTTAATTTTGTACATTTTATGTTTTCTGCCTGATTATCTTAAATTCATAATTTCCTATGTTCATCATTTAAGCATTTTTTTTTTGGTTTTTGGGTCACACCCGGCAGCGCTCAGGGGTTGCTCCTGGCTCCACGCTCAGAAATTGCTCCTGGCAGTCACGGGGGACCATATGGGGCACCGGGATTCGAACTGATGACCTTTTGCATGAAAGGCAAATGCCTTACCTCCATGCTATCTCCCGGGCCCATCATTTAAGCATTTAATTCTAGTATCTCACTTGTTTCTCACTGATTTATTTTTATTCCAGTACCACACCATTTTAATTGTGCTACATTTATAATTGAGTTTAAAGTGGGAGGGAAGGATGCCTTCAGATTCTGCTGTCTGAGGCTGCTCTAGTTCTTGGTAGACTTTGTTTTATTTCAATTCATTAGCTATTGTTCCATTTTCTTCAAGAATGTCATTGAGGCATTACAGTAAGTCTACTGGATACTCTGGATATGGATAGGACAGTCCTGTGACAATTTTAAGTCCTCTGCTGGGACTCTAAATTCTACCCTCACTCATTGTGAAGACTTAGTAGAAAATGTATGTTAAAGAAGCTAAAAGGGCAGGGGAAGTATAGACGAATAATCTAAGAGAAGAAAATGTCAAGAAAATGTGGAAGTGGCAAAACATGAATGTTAATGGACTGCCACCGAAAATTTCAGTCCAAAATTGCCACCTTTCAAAGTGATACTTAATAATCAAAAAATGTAAAATTTAAGGCTAATTGGAGCAATAGTACAGGGGTTAAGGTGCTTTCCTTGCATGTAATCCCTAGATAAGTTCCCTAAGAGCCTAACCAAGAGTGATTCATAGGCACTGAGGCAAGGCTAAGTCCTGAGCACAGCTGGATGCATTCCAAAAGAAACAACAATAACGACAAATCCTAGGGATTCTGTTTTTCCAGGAAAAGGTGGTTTTACTGCAAAGTTGCAAGTGCAAATGAAATGTATTACAGGTCAGAAATAATTTTGGTTAAATTTTTTTCTAATGTTTTACTAATTTTGTTTGGTTGATTCTGCATTAGTACTTATTTCTCTTAATACCTTAAAATAAAAGCTAAGGATATTAATTAAAAAGATGTGCTCCTAATTTATGGATATTATGGACATAATTTTTCTTCCTATTTAGTTTTAGTTATCAAAATTCTTAAATATATTCCTCTTTAGGTAGAAAGTATATGGGTCTTCCTTTACTTTCACATTTCACTGCTGGGATCTTTTAAATATCTTTTTAGAACATGTATGTCTAAAACAAATATTGATGAAGGTGGTTTATAATATGAATGTTAGGTCATGGAAAAAGTTTAAAGGACTAACACATATACTTTGTATGTAGGAATCTGAATGCAATCCCTGGCATCATATTTGTCCCCTGAGCACCACCAAGAAGATCAAGTTCCAAAGACTATGCCAGTAAATCCCCTCAGCTCCACAGAGTGTGGTCCCAAATAGTCTAATGTCTTGTTCTATTTTCTACTTATTGTAGCATTTTTCTTCCTTGACTCTCATTTTTAGTGAATTTCCTTATGATTTCATTTAATCTCATATTGCTTGTCTGTTTAAAATTTTAAGATTGCTGAGGCCTGCAATATACATTTTTTAATTAGCTGGAAAGCACACCATACAATTCTCTGCCTCTCCACATACAGTGAAATGATTGTAGAATAGTTTATTCCAATCATTCCCTATCACGTCTTAATTTTCTTCCTGGTTCAGTTCATTTACCTTTAGGCTGTAATTTTGCTGAAGACATTTGCCTATCTTTATATGACTGAACAAAAGTTTCTCTGAAAAATCACTTATATCACAAAATTGATTAATAAAATAGATTGATTTATTCTTTCTCAATTTCTTGCAGTAATGAGGAAATTAATTGTAATGTTCTGCAATTATGGCTCCAAATTGTAACTGAACTTAGATTTTATGCTATATGTCAAATCTAACACATCAAGCCTTTCTACATATGTTCCTAATGACCACAGAATGTTGTGTCTCAAATTGTGCTTTTTATTTGAAATTCATATCAACTCCAAAGATAGCCTCAATGCACCAGGTTTCAAAATAGAATTTACTGTGTCCTTTATTTCATTTCTTAATGTCTCCTTATCTTTTAAAGGGTAAAAGCTCAAAGGACTAGAGTACAAAATTTTCATGCAGGATACCTGGGTTCAATCTCCCAGTATCACTCGGAATGACCTATTTCCTCCAAACAGACTGTCATATCTGCCCAGATAGTTGAAATATTTTTCAATTACTTGGTTACATATGTACTATTCTACAGGTCTTCATTAGTCAAGTCCTCCTAAATAGTGCTTCTCAATTATGTTCTGTCATGCTGCCCTAGGAAGAAGAAAACATTTTTGTGGCCTCCCCGAGCAACTGTAAATATTATCTTTATTAAGAAAAACTTTAACCTGCAAAACAAAAATATAAAATAATTTGAACTGATTTTTATGTGTATTTATTTCCTTTTATTTTTAAATTTTTTTACGGCAAAACTTACACAGCGATACTTAAGGTACATGGTGACAATAAATGAGGGCCTTTCCACCAGAGTTGTCCTCCCTTCATCCCTATTCCCAATCATATATCCCCTATCACCCTCCTTTATCTCCCAGAATGCTAGTGCATCTAAAAGCATATATGTTATCCCTAATGTAAACCTTTTTTTTCCAGTTCCAGATATTTTTACTAGTGGTTTCTTAAAGGTTTGGAGTCAAGAAGACACTGTACAAACAATATTAATGTGGCAATTATCGTTTGCATGGGCCCAACAAAGTATGGAGTTCATGGAAAGAAAAAACTTTTACCAAAGTACAAGGAGACCCTAACCCTAGAGTTTCCTGACATAAGACCATTTCTAGGCTCCAGGCAAACTAGTTTGTCCAATCATGGTCATTGTCAGTAGTGTCCACACATTTATATTTTTCACAGTCTCTGTTGTTGATCTCACGTTTCTGTATAGAAGGTCCTGGCATCTGTATATCCTACAATGAAGTCAGGATGGTGTGGAGCAGCATCTAATTTCAACTTGTAATTAACAGGCAATACAGAAAGCCCTGTCCAGTACACAGGTTGTTGTTATTGTTTAAGTCTTCTCAGTGTTAAGGGAAGACTCCTTTGAGTAAATCGATGTCAGAGCAGCAGTAGGGTCTTCCCTGGTAGAGGATTGCTTCCAGGTTATGTCATAAACAACATTGGATGTTTCATAGATGGTTCAAGAGTCACTGGAAAATATCCAAATCTCTGAGGCCTGTGCCAGGTCATCAGGTCAATGTTCAGGGTTTGTAAGGCTACATTGCATCTCAAGATTTATGTGTTCCTATAAGATAAGAACTTATTTGTATGTATAGTATTTTCCACTTTAATGTGCCCATGCAAGCAAGGAATAATGCCACCTGGTGTTATCAGTGCATAAAGGGACCGCAAGAACAAGTCCAACAATCCCCATGACCTGGTTCAAACATAAGAGTTAAACTGAAGGGCTCTATCACCAAAATCCCTTATTGAACAATTCACAAGGATATTGGTGCCTATGGGGATGCTAGAACAAGTCCAACAATCCAATTGACGTGGTTCTTAAATGTTAAATGGAGGGAGACTTCTACAAACTTCCATATTTGACATATAACAAAGGGAAGGAATGATAGAGAGGGACTCTTTCACCAAAATATCTTATTGAACAGTGAACTGATTTTTTAATCAGAGGTGATGTCTGTATTAATGGCTAAAATGAGCACATTTTGCAATGCATAGCTTTTCGAAGCGGGGTTTGAAGCAGGATACAGCAGCTCTCAGCTCCAGAGACATACAGAGACATAAACACGGGGCTTATGTCAAACGCATCCCCCTTAACGGAGCCTTGTGCCCCCTGGGGGGTGTGCCCCACTATTTGAGAACCACTGTCCTAAAATCATTTGTCCATAACCTTATATCATAAGTGCTTTAGCTAAGGTATATTTGGGTATGTTTTAAGCATTTCCATCTTCTAGGTCTAAAATCTTATCTACTTCATTCTTCTAAAAGATATATTTTTTTCATGTTACATAGCATCCTGCTTTTGCTCCTTTTTTTTTTTACAACACTTTAGAAGTAAAAAAAATTTTCTCATAAGCTCCTTACTGGCTCCAGATCATTCTAGACACTTTTGCTTCATTTTAGCTTAAAGGAGACTTTGCTAAACTTTCTGTAGAGGGCAAGTGCTGCCCTATCACTTCAAAGCTGCCCAGAAAGTGGTTCTTTCTCCTCACGATCACTTCCGGAAGTCAAGTCATACTGGTCTTTGTAGCTCCAACATTGACTTGACTTTCTTTTCCTAAGACCAATTTTCAGTAACCGGAATGAAAGATGATTGGAACTTAGGTCCAACCTTCTTGCTTCAAAGACTATAACAGGTCATTTCACCTGAGGCCATGGAAACTGTGACATCAGATTCAGTGGCAAGTATCCAGGGCTTCCGATTTTAGCACATACAAATTCCACCATGGAAAAACTGGGATTTCTGAGCAAAGCTAGAGGGCTTTTCCTTGCAATTATATCTCATATGATATAATAAGAAGTCAAATTTTCTCCTCTGATACACAAAAGGAAGAGATTTTTGCCTCGTGGCAGGCTCTGACCTGACATAGAAGCCCTGTGACTGGCTACACTCATTACATTAACTTGGGTGGGACAGGTAGCTTGTGGCCACCATCTCCTGGAAAATAGCATGTCAGAGTTTAATGAAAGGTGAGTACCAGGCACTGACATTACAGATTTTCTAGGAGCAGAGGGTTGGTCACCTAGTCTTCAAATATTCTCATAACCCTCTTTCTCCATTCCACATTACATCTGTAGAGAAACCTGAAAAAGCTATGTAGACTTCAATAATCACAATGATTGGATTGCTCATTTTCTGCCTTTCAAAAATAAATAGAGGAAATGTATGTCATATCTGGTCTTTTGCCAACAGCATCTGAGAAAATGAATGCTCTGCCTCATAAATTGAGGACGGAAAAAAAAAAAAAAAAGAATGGTACCAGGACCAAACAGCCACCAAATATTGCGTGGAAATAAAAAGTGATCAGACATAACCATAAACATCAAACATAAACACCAAACCCAAATCAACAACAACCGAATCAATACTCTATATACAACAAGCTACACACAGAGGGGAACAGTTACACTAGCACTTGGGGGAGGGGCAAAGAGGGAGATGTGGAACACATGGAGGGAGGACAACCCTGGTGGTGAGAATGGCTCTGATTCATTGTCACTATGTATCATAAATATTACTGTGGAAAATTTATTATTCATTTTTGGTCACAATAAAAATTAATTTTTTTAAAAAAGAATGTAAATAGGTTGTTAAAGTTATGACAGATCAATTCCCAGACTACGCTATTCTCTGAAGAGCAAAAAGTGCCAATGCCAGGATTTAGCCTGCAAGGACAGAAAGCCACGCAACAGGCACAAATACAATCATTTTTCCTAATCTGGGAGAGTCATTCTCGCTAATCTCTAAGTGCAAGCACACACCATTCTGGTGAAGAGTTGATGTTCAAACATTGTAGGTCTGAAACTCAATCAATAACTTTGGAAATCTTTGTGTCTTAATATAATTTTTTTAGCATATACTACTTGGCACTTTGTCCTCTCTTTTGTTGCTCTGGGTGCCCCAAGTGGTAGAGATCAAAATGAAAAATGGCAAGAATTGGGCTCTAAATCTAAGCCACTAGTAACTGTCCAGCAACGGAAAAACATATGTCTTTAAAGAGGACAGGAAGACATTAGAAATGTATCTTTAAAATCCCTACTTCTTCAGTCATTTACCTCTACAATTTAGAGGGAGAAACAAAAATCATTCCATTACCTTAAGGATTCATTTGCTGGGAGCTATTCCAGGATTGAATCCTTGAGGAAATGGGAATCTGGAACTCCTTTACTGATCCAAGCAGCTGAAAAACTTTGGGTCCGGTTCATTTCCTACCTGGACTGAGATCCACTGATAGATTCATTAGGTTCAGGTTACCATGGCAACAAGTCATTATTTCCAAAAGTAATTTGACACATCTCAAGACTCTGGCCCTTCTCTATTTCTGTACAGTGCTACAAAGCATTAGCTCACTTTAGAAATATTTCTAGTCAAGACAGCAGGGGAAAGTTACAATATTTTCCTTCAAGCCTGCTAGTCCTACAGAAAGTTTAATTGAGATTTTTAATAAAAAAACAGTCTACTGGGGCTTCAATCGTATTGAGGTCACATTTATTTTTGAACCTTCCAGGCTTTGTAGGAAAAATACCTAAATGATTCATTGTTTTCCCACCAATTAAAAATGATGACAAAAAAATGTAAACCATTAACCCATTTAGAAATGTATCTCATATATTATTTATAATGACAAATCACTGAATTGGTTCTGGACTTTGTGACAAGTCATCTGAGCCAGTTTATCTACACTGAATTATTTGACAATCTTCCTTTTACCTTCAAGGCTAAGAAGTTGATAAAGATTGGAAGGAATGTTATAATGTTTGAATTGTAAAGAATGGATTTTCTTGGCTTTTAAAAGTTGCTAGGTGTCAAAGACAATCTTGGATACAAGAAATAAACTCACTAACCCACTAGGTGAAGGACACTATACTAGATTATTTTTGTAATAGTTGAATTTTACCCACAAGTCTTTGATATTACTGGTATCTTTTATTCCATACATGTATAAAGTGGATTTAATAAACTAAATACATTTTATGATTAATGAGAGCTATATAATATAATTTTACTATTATTATTATCAATAGTGTAGTTCAGGTAACGTGGTAAAAAGAAGTGTTTAAAATTATGGTATTTATGTACAAAGTAACAGCATCATTTCCCCCAACAAAGTACTCACAGCCTTCTATTACTGCCCTTTAGTCACCTCTACTTTGACCTTCATTTTTTTCTCACTTCTCCCTCCTAGTTGTTAATCAGCATTGTGATCCAACTCAAGGGTTAGTCATTGTCAAAAACTGTTTTGTATTTCACAGATGAGGGAGATTGCCCGGTCTTTATCCTTCCTATGACTTATTTTGCTTAATTTTGATAGCCAGAGGATTCATCTTTGCTTACAGTGGCACAGTCTTTTGTCAAATATAAAGATCACAGCATCTTTGCCCATGCATCTGTCATGGACCAGTGAGGTTCCTTTCATGCCCTAGACTGCACTAACTGGTTTGCAGCCATCTATTCAACTAAGCTCTCATGTCTGGAATGTAGAAGTCAATCTGTGGAATTACTAGTTCATATGGGAATTCATCTCTGACTTTTTGGAGAAATTTTCCATTTATTATCCATACAAGCTCAATTAGATAATAGTCCCAGTAGCAGTGAATGAAGGTTACTTTTGTTCCATCTATCCATGAACACTCACTGTATCCTGCCTGATTTTTATATGTCATTCTCACTGGTGTAAGACATTATCTTACTGGTTTTATGATTTGTGTTTTCCTGATTATACATAATGATGCATACTTTTTCATATGCATAATGAACATCTTCTTTGGTAAAGAAAGTTTAACTCCATTTTTTAATGAAGTTTTTATTTCTTTTAAGTTTTGTAACACATATACAAATATATTTACCATGAATTTGAGAGTCTCACTGTGTTTCAAAATCACATAGTTTTGGTTATTATAGCTTTCCTGCACAATTTAAAGTCAGGAAATACACTACCTCCCATATTTTGGTTTTTCTTATCTTAGTTTGGCTATTTGGGGAGCTTTACAATTTCATACAAATTTTAGTAGAGTGTGCTTTAAGTTCTTGAGAAGTGTCATTTTTATTTTGATTAAACTTATTTGAGTAAGGTGGTCATTTTGCCAAATGTTAATTCCTCAAAATCATTGAATACGACATATTTTCCCATTACCTTTTTGGGGGGAGTTAGGCCACACCCGGTGATGTTGAGGGATTACTTCTGTCTACATGCCCAGAAATCACTCCTAGATTGGGAGAACATATGGACCATCGGGGATTGAACCGAGGTCTATCCTGGGTCATTTGTATGCAAGGCAAATGCCCTACCACTGCGCTATCACTCCGGCTTTTCCCATTACTTTTCTGCTTCTATTTTTTCAATACTGACTTGAGCTTGACTTAATAAATCATCTTATTCATTAAATGAATCCTTAATTATCATTGATATTTTTGGATACTATTTCAAATGGGGGCATATTTCTTATTTCTTTTTCTTTTAGCTAATCGTTTATCTATAGAAATGCAATCAGTTTTTTTGTATATTTATTGTGCTGTCAGATATTTTTCCATAAAGGTTTATTCTTTCTAAGAGTTTTAATAGTATCTTCTAGGTTTTCTGTATATATTACCAAGTCATCTACAAATAGTGAGGATTTAATTAGCTCTTAAATACATGGAATATGTAAAATTTATACTTTAATAAACTTGGAAAAGAAACAACAAGGCTAACAGATGAATGAATAATTTTTGAATATTTACCATTCTTTTTTTTATAATTCTCTCATATTTGAAATTACTTATGATGACTTTATCATTTCATAAGCTATATTTCATAACCTATATCTACTACATATTTGTCTCTCCCTTCATTCAAAGTCTCCCGTCCACTCACTGGATCTTCCTGCCATACAATGACCAACCATCTAGTCAACTTTTATTCACTGATTATCTTTATAAATGAAAACAAGATATCCCTGACATCATGGGCAAAGATCAAAAATTGAGTATTTTCCAAACATTTTTTGAGAAATTTTATTTTTTACCACAGTAGATTAAAAATATTTCACAGTAATATTTTAGGTACCTAGTGACATTGAATCAGGGGTATTCCCTTGTCCTTCCTCCACACCTATTCCTAGCATGCATCCCATTTCCCCATCCTTTGCCCCTAGGCTGCTAATATAAGTGGTCCACTCTGTGCCTAGCTTGTTGTAGATTGGGTATCTTTATGATGGAATCTTTAAGTAATGATCTTGATTTACTCTTCTATATTTTTGATAAAATGTTAATGTCATCTTCCTTTGAAATTAAAATTGCACAGAGAATTATAATGAACAAATAAATAAGAAACTGTTAGGTTGCACCTTATTTTACCCAACACAAAGATCACCCATGGTTTCTTTGTTTGTTTGCAACTTGGTTTTACCCCAAAAAGTTGGTCTTACATGTAAACCTGGGTAAGACTGACTCAGGATAGCCTGGGCTATCTATACTTACTCTGTCCTAACTTTCTCACCCAGGGTTGGTCTCTCTATTCAATAAAAATGCAATTCTGGCATGCAACTTGTTCTCTACACAATGTAGAAGATTGCTAGACTATACGTATTTCACCCTCACTATGGTTTGGATTATTTCATGAGCGACCCTGATTGAGACTTGTTCATCCAGGATTGTAAATACAGCATCTAGGGCATATTTACAGAAAACTAATGAAATAAATTATAATAATAGTGGAGAAAGAAAAAAATCTTTAATTTCTTAAACATAGTGGCATCACATAAAATTTGCATGAGTAGCAGATTAAGTTTTCTCTTTTTATTTGAACATATATGTCTATTACAAATGTACAGTTTCTCAGAAAAATGTCTCCCCATGTAGTGTTTATCCTGTGAAATAACATAGCAAAATGATGATTTTAATGGAAATATATACAAATTTAATATATTAGTCTCAAATAAGTGAGGGACATCAAACATAACAGTGAATAGTATTGTTTTTTCTATTACAAAATTCTACCATTGGCAAAAATACATGAAAGTAATTATTGCGGAAAGCGTAAGTACTGACCCAGAAAAGTCAGAAAAGTTAGTACTGATCCAGAAAAGTCTTCTGTCTACAAGAATATCTCATAATTTCTTTATATTAAGTTGGGCCTCTACATGAACACTCAAATGCATTATTTTTTACTAATTTACTATATAGGTAACACTATCCTGCTCTCCATAACCCTTTACAAAGAGAAGAAGATCTGAATACAGAGATATAGCACAGTGGGGACAGCATTTGACTTGCATGTGGCAGACCTGGGTTCAGTCACTGGGATTCCATATGGTCTCTTGAGTGTGCCAGGAGTAATATCTGAGAGCAGAGCCAGGGGTAACACGTGAGTGCTTCCAGATGTGACTGAAATGCCCCCAAATTAGAGAGAGAGAGAGAGAGAGAGAGAGAGAGAGAGAGAGAAGGGGAACAGTAAATTGTGCCTGAGAATATTTATGTGCTAAATTTAGGAGTAAAGTATAATTTGTTGAAGTTAGTAACTTATCTTTCAGATGTAGAACAATTGAACAAAGCATTTGAGAAGTTGACGAAATGCCTCTGTAGTACGGCTCTTTCATAATTTTTGAAAAGTGCCACACTCTATTAAATACACTTCATTAAAACCATGCAGCTTCGAAAGGGGCCCTGTGTTTCCATCTGTGCCTGCTGGAAGCATGCCCTTGAATACTGAGTAACAGATGCTCCATGGAATCTTCGTAAAGAAAACCAACTTGTCATTGCTACTGTGATAAAGACATATTTCTGTGTCTCTGAGTCCTACAATTAAGAATCTCATATGTGAGAACTGAACAAATACTTTTTATGCCATAATCTATTTTCATTTAGGTATCAACAAAATTTATATTATATCAATTAACCTTATATCCAGTTAGATTATATGCATGGACTTTGTATAGTAGAGGTACCAGAAATTAAATTTGATATGTATCAATAAAATTTAAGCAATAGAGATATCAATAACTTTATAGATAAACAGATGAATAGTCCTAATAACTGAGTCATGATTTCATAAGAAATCTTTCTCTTTATTCCTGAATCTTTAAAGAAAAGTGAATAATAGTTCTTCACATGAGTCTTAGGAGACCTATTGAACAGAATTCCTTTGTTGAGCATTCTTGAAGAATTCTTATTCTTTATAAGACCATAATCATAAGCTGGGGTTATCAGATTGCAGAAGGAGATGCTTCTACTGAGAGTAAGAAGTGCCAGCGCACAATGCATGTAAAATTGCAGTTTTTTAGTTTTTGTCCTCTTCTCATGGTTTTCCCTAAAGACTCAAGAAGTAAATTCTTATAAGGTTCAAGTTTGCTTCAGATGTAGTTATTTGTCTTCAAGAAACCCCGATAGCACTTTCTGTTCCTTTTATAGGGTTTAGATATGTGTGCCTTTATGCCAGGAGTCGATTCCTCAGTTTCTTCTCAATGACCAATAGGCTGTGTAGTGTTGTACAGAGCTGAAATGACAATAACTTCAATGCCCAGATAGAAAAAGGATGTAAAGAGAAATCACTAGGAATTACCCCCTCAGTGTTGATGATAGCACCAGCTACTTATGAGTTATTATTAATTCATTCCTTCTTCCATTCAACAGTTATTAATTTACTGATCACCAAACAATTGTCAAACACTGTTCCAAGTAATGTAAATCTAATAAAAAGCAGAGTACACAGAAGCTATAACTTCACATATTTTCACTATGATAGGTAGATGATGAAAGGAAATCAAAGGGACAGCTAGAGAAATATGTGACTGGAGTCACGTCAGTCTCTACATTTATTTCATAGGGTATTTGGATCTTAAAGAAATTATTTAAATTGGGAGCTTCGGCCTCCTCATCAACAAACAAGGAGTGATAGTTTCAAGATGTCATGGATTTTTCTGAAATAACTTGGATTTATTAATAAAGGTATAGGTAGAAAAAAGGAAAAGAAATAACAAGACATATGGTAAACCTCAGGCAGACTGAATAGTACTTTCAACACTGGAATAAATCTATATGCAGAAAAGGAATTAATTTTCTCCTCTAGCAGTCACACTGAAATCTTTCATTGTGACA
>PVKC010032225.1:0-14309 GCA_004027635.1 Crocidura indochinensis | reverse complement strand
CAGGTCACAGAGACTCTGCTTAGAAGACATGGGACCAACTTGCAGTGAGTACTAAGCAGGGGCAGCTAGAGTGACTGTAGAGGGTGTTTGGTTCCCTGAGGACCTCTGGGTCTGTACCACTGTGTGGACTCAGGCTGGCACAGAGACCTCTGCACACTGTGTGGGCCCCGGTCAGAGATCTCAGTACACTATGCAGACCTAGCTGGCTCAGAGACCTCTGCTGAATCACACGCCCTGAGTCTAATTTGATGAGCTTCTTTTATTTGTTTGTTTGGGGGCCATACCCGACAATGCTCAGGGGTTACTCTGAGTTCAGAAATCACTCCTAACAGGCTCAGGAGATCCTATGGGATGTCTGAGATGGAACCCAGGTTGGCCACGTACAATGCAAACTCCCTCCTTGATGTGCTCTAGCTCCAGCCCTGCGCTAGTTTCTCCTCTCGAGAAAATCTTCCCACACAGATCCAGCCTGGATTTCCCTTGGACATTCAGGTCTGGGTCTGAACCTGCGGCCAAGGAAAGCTGCTCCTGGGGGTGTTTGGGTGGAATGAAATGGGGACGGGGGGTGTTCATCCCTGAGCCTAGTTTTACCTACGACGTGGTATTAAGTGAGTTCTGTGGAACTCACTGTACCCATAAATTTCAGGGTCACAGGAGCTGGGGGCTTGTGTGTGGAGACCCTTGGCGGCATTGGCTTGAGTCTGCATGTCTACTGGGCTTTCTGGTCCTGGTTCCTCACCCTGAGTGTGTTGTTCTATCCTTGCACTAAACAAGTGTTCCCTGCGGTCCTGACAAATGCTATTAAGAAGCTTGTAAAGGAGCCCGTGACAGTCTTGGTCGGGGATGCTCAGTCTTGTCTCATGTTTTGTGTCTCCAGCCCAGGCCTGGGGCCCCGAGAGGCTGTGCTCTGGTTTGGCTGGTGCCTGATCCGCTCCTTCTGTGCGCTCAGTGATTCGTTCTTAAGTCTTCATTAAAGCCTCTGATTTCATTTCACACTCAAGCAAACCCGGATCCTTGGTGGATCAGCACAATGAAGAGGCTGCACTTGGGGAGTGTGGTAACTGGGGCGCCTTGCGGATGGGCTGCTTCCTGTCTGCTCCCAGCTGCTCTCCTGGCTGGGGGAAAAAGGGGACTCACTGGCCTAGGAAGGCTCACACTCATGTACTGGCTGGGCACACTGACCCTGCTGGGTCTTAAACATACTCGAGTGCCCCTAGAAATGGCTGCCCAATTTCAAGGAGTATAAGAGTCCCAATACCCGAGTCCACAGGGCACATCCCCCCAAGAAAGTTGGGAAGGAGATTCTGTCATCCTGATGGAAGGATGACGCTGTGCTGCGTAAGGAGAAGATGGATTACACAGAAGGCAGAGAGCAAAGGGCCCCTGCTGAATTCAGTGATTGAAAGGAGGCTGAGGGGGGAAAGACGAAAGAAAGAGACAGGAAAGAGAGAGAGAGACAGAGAGATAAATAGAGAGAGACAGAGACAGAGAGACAGAGAAGGGCAGGGAAGAAAGAGAGGAAAGAAGGAGAAGGGAAAAGGACAGTGAGGAAGAATGGAGGGAGGAGAAAGGAAGTGAAAGAAGGAGGGATGGAAGAATGGAAAAGGAGAAAGGAGGCAAGGAAAGGAGGAAAAAAAGAAAGTGAGAGAAGGAAGGAAGGAAGAAAAGAAGGAAGGTAGGAAAGAAGGAAAGAAGGAAGAGGAGAGGGAAGATAATGATTTTCAAGGGGCGGCAATGAAAGTGAGTTGGGGTATGGTTTTCTCATCTTTCAGAGATAGAAACTGTTTCTGTGGTGGATGGTCCCATCTTAATGGGCGAGGTATTGTGGGGCTGAGGGATTAGTGCTCGATTCCCAGTGCTCTTTCTTCTTCTGGGAACAGCACCACATCCTCAGGAAGAGCCCCTTGGCTCCCAAGCTCTGCAGAAGGACTGCATGTGAATAGGCCTTTGTTTATTTACGGCAGTTTTCACCTCATTTTAACTGGCTTTACTGCTTGTGTAAGAGTCTGATTTAATAATATGGCACTCTGAAGGGTCTCAGATAAGTCAGGGTTCAGTGGCATTTTCTAAAAGTCCCAGATAATTAGAAAAGTGTCTTATGTGTTGCATGAACACTCATTTGGGTCTAATTCTTCACAAAAGCATGGATGCGATGAGAGTGATCATTGGTTGAAAAAAAATTAGTGATCTTTTGGGTGCTTCTCATGTAAAGTAGAATGAAGCACCCCAAGAATGAAAGTATAGAAACAGACTGTTTGGCTTCAAGCTCTTCCATGGAATTAGTGACCCCTCAAGGGTTCTTGGACATCCTGGCAAGGGACACATGGCCTCTGCAGGTGGTGCCCTCTTTCCCACAGTCACTTGTGGTCAGTGAGCCCTGCTCAGGGCTCTGCAGATGGGCAGAAAGGTTGGGCCAGCACTCCACTTCATAAGAACTTGTCACCAACTAACACTGTGCCAGTTTCAGGGTGGCAGCTGTGGGTCTGTGGTTCTGAATCATTTCTGTCTCACAGATAATCACTGCAGTGGGTACCCCCTTCTTTGCCTCAGCTTCATGCCTTTCTTCTTTGTACTGAGGGTCCCTAAGGCGCCCCCTTGGAGGAGAAGGTTTGGTCTTGATTGACTGATTTCTGCCAAAGGTTCCTCCACATACCTCCACTGCTCCAGGTCAGTGGAGGTATGTGGAGGACTTTGGGCCCTTTGCATGATTAGTTGAGTATGCTGGCAGGAATCATCAATATAGGTCAGACAAGCACAGGGGACAGACTAGCAGGATGCTGACTGCACCTTAGAGGGCCTAGGTATTCAGCCATCATGTGCTGTTGGCTGCTATCTAGAGCTGGACCCCTCTGTGGCAATGAGACCTCACCCAGTACCCTGTCTTGGAGCACTTCCTTCTGGGGCTGCTTCGCCACATTGTAAGGAATTATCATAGTGCGGGCACCTTATAAAACTGCACCCTATCTTTTTTCTTTTCAGAAACCCAGTTAGGAAAGTTTGTTGAACCTGACCACAGATATAGTACAATCTTGCCTTGCTCCAAGGAGCTCAGTTGGATCCTCAGCAATAACTAGGGCTCCCCACGCCCTGCCTGGAGTGGTTCATCCTGGAGCACCCAAACAAATGCACAGTAGAGACCACTGACAATCTGGGGTGAGGCCCAGAGCACAGGTCCCGATAATCTCCCTCACACACTCTCCACCTGGGGCCCTGAGTCCTCAGTAAGGAACCTGGATCTAGCTAGGAAGACGTGGGCCAGATAAGGGGAAGGCCTGCCTCAGTCTCAGGCTGTGCGTGTGGGACTCAGGGAGCCTGATTCTGCATGAGGAAGTCCCCTGGCCTGGAGGGTACTGCCCCACTTTGGACAGTGCTGGAAATAGATGCCCTTCCTGAGCTTGATAAAGGCCCCTGCCCTGCCAGTAACTCATAAATCACGATGCTGCAGCAGGGCTTTTTGTTCCAGAGGCTGTTGGAAAAGGAAGCACCCAGCTGAGAAACCCACCAGCTAGGCAGGTCCGTCCTGGGGCGCCCCCTGGCTGGCCCGCTGCAGCCTGACTCCTGGGCACCCAAAATGTCCATCACACACTGACCCCCACTCTCCCTCTCAGCACTCAGCTTCTCCTAGGCATCAGAGAGTCCTCCTGGAGCCCCTGTTGGGGGTCTGAGCAAGCGCACTCGGCTCCCTGCTGGTGGGAAGAGTCCTGCCTGCTGGACTCTCTCTTGGCCTCTCACTGCGAAGCCCTGGACCTTCTCTATCTGCTGTCCCTGGGGTGGGGTGGGGGACCAGGTGACAGGGATTTGGTCTTACCTTCTGCCGTGACTCTTCAACTATCTTCTTTGGCCTTTTGCCAAACCAAGGTGTTTGAAGAATTGGGATGGTCATGAGTAAGCACCATTTCTCCCAGGGTTCCTCACTGGCCCTGAAGGTGAGGATCGTGTTTGTGTCCCTCTTCCGACAGCTGGGACATCATACATGCAGACACTTGCATGTTGCTTTTGGTGGGAGAAAGAGAGGGAGAAAGAGACATGGAGAGAGAGGGAGAAAGAGGGAAAGAGAGAGGGAGATAGAGAGAGAGAGAAAAGAACAGAGGGAGAAATAGAGAGAGGACTCTTGAAGGACCCATCTAAAGGGATTTCCTTTCTTTTTAATATTTTTGAAGTCAGTTTAACGATTCTGTTGACCCGCCATTAGGGGAAGCTTAGCTTTTAGCAAAGGTAATTAAATTATAAAATCACTGCTACCATCATCAAACTACTCATAAAATAAGAAATGAAAAAAAAATACCCCGAAATAAAAAATCTTGTGGGCTTCTCTTCCTGTAATATTGCTCCCTGATGTTAATTACATTTAAATGGGCGAGTACTATTTTGGTATCATTCATACGCCTCTAAAAGTACATTCCAGTTTATCATACCTGTCAACGTGGGTGCATCACAGGCTAATACTTTATTAAGAAAAAAATCATTAGGGAACCGCTGATCCCATTTAAGTACATTGGGCAGAATGTAAGACTAATTAAAAAGCATATTTTTACATTATTAATTTCTGAGTTTCACACTTAATGAATGTGAAATGACAGGACTACTATTTTTACATTCAGGCACTCTGGGCTTTTCTAGTCGAGGGAATTAAATTCTGGGGATTTTTGCAAAGATGTTGCTTGAGAGATCTGTTTTCAAAGAAAGCATCGCTTTTTTAGCTTTGCTTTTTCCTGGGAAATCATGGCCAAGCACGTAACAGCCACTTAAAAAGAGTATTAAATAGATGTTATTTTTTTTCATCAGACTGCGATAAAAGTATTTTAGATGAGGTATAAAATATGGTTTTTAAATGATATTATGATTTGCAAACACTAAAAAATAATTGCAGTGCAGTTGAGAGAGAGAAAACATCTCATCTTTATTGTGTAAGACAATGTGATAAAATATTTTACAGCCCCAAGCTCATTTTGCATCTGGAAAATTGTGTAAACTGATGGAGAAAAAAAAAATCTCATTAAAACTAAAGGTTATTTTTTTTAATATTCTCAGAACAAAGCAACGCATTACGCACCGCTCTCTCCTCTTCACAGATTTGTGAAATCAGCCACAAATCCTGGTGCCGAAGATCCTGCATCGATGAAGGCACGAGAAGCCAAGGATGTCTCAACCAAGGACAAAGACAATGTCAGGATGCAGTGACCAGTATGAGGATGAGGATGAAGATGAGTTGAGGATGAGTATGAGGATGATGATGACGTCGGATGTGTCTGGGCATGCGGCCCCGTGGTGGGCTCTTCTGCAGCCAGTTATTAAGTATTAGGTGTTACGTGACTGAAACTCTCCCTTTTTCTGGGTTTGCATACACAGTTCTTTTTTTATAGAGCTTTTGCTGGGAGGAGGAGAGAAGGAAAAAAAAAACAACCCTTTTTCTCTTTTCTTTTTCCAATGTGCTTACAATTACCTCTCTGTGTTTTTATTGTCTTTTTACAAACCACAAACCTTACACTGGAGGCGAAGCTTAACTGGAGGCTTTTCCTCATGTAAATATTAGGAAATTGCATTTGTACAAACTGCAGGGCTTTGTAAATGGGGGCTGGAGCGCCTCCAACACAAATTAATCAGGATAAAGTTGCTCTGTGTGGAACATGACCAGCGTTTATTTTCTTAAAGTATTAATTTGTCAACAGCTCGCCTGCTCAGCCTGGACTCCCGCCGAGGGCCGAGGACGCAGCCACGTGTGTGCAAGGCGTCCTTCCTTCACCTGGGGGTCCTCGAACCCGAGCGGCACGCACTGTCCTTAGGATGGATTCTCCTGGCAGCCTCACAGGACACTTGAACAGAGCTGCAAGCCGTAACCTGGTTTACAAAGAGCAAGTAGGAGAGATGCTGGCTTTGCCAGGATTTCCAGCAGGGACTGTCTCCGAGGTCTGCCCTCTGCATCTCTGCCCCTAGTACAATGCACACAGGCAGGCGGGCATGCAAGCACACACATGCACACACACACACACACACACACACACACACACACACACACACATCACCCGCACCTTCTCCCTCCTCCCCCAGACATTGTGAGTCTTTCTTAATTCTGTTGCGATTTTCTTAAACTCTTTGATCCCGGCTGTGTTTCTGGAAGGAAGCGACGTGTGTAACGACCTCTATTTTTCAGACTTGCCAAAACAAATGAAGGGAAACGTTCAGCTCTCCCCTAGCCAAATGTTTTGAACGCTTCTCCATGAAAGCAAGTCTTATTTGGAATGTCTCTGAAACCCGAGGTAAATAATGCAGCCTGTCAGAGGCAAACGCATGCTTGCCACTCGGAGCAGCCACCAGCTTTGCTTTTGATAACTGTGGGCTGCGAAAGGCCGAGCTTGGAGAAAGCACCGGCCTTTGCCTGTGCTGAGGGAGGTGTTGGAGTCCGAGGTCAGGCCAGCTCAGTGTCTTCCCCAAACCCCTGCTTTGGAGCTGCTAAGTGCCTGGAAAACAAAACAAAACAAAACAAAACAGACCTTTCTTCTGGATGCTGGACCAGTCTCAGAGCAAATGCAAATAGATTCCCCCAAGTTTCATTCTCATTTCTCCCACCCAGGATCAATCATTCCCCCCTGTTCCCCTTAAGAATGCACCAATGCAACCAACAGGCCTTCCCCAGGAACACCTGACCCAGCTAGGGTTCAGGCTAGAGGTCTGCACCCCTCCCTGCCAACAAGGAGCTGGCCAGATCCCTGGACTGGTTCCCCACCTCTCAGACCCCCCTGTCCGGAGCCCGGATGAAGCACTTGGAGATCCGGGCTCAGCAATCCTGAGTCTGGTCGGCTTGTTTATGTTAACAGACATTTTCGACTATTATTGACACTCTCCTTGTTTGATTCCCTTGCATTTACCTTGTTCCCATTTTATTATTCAGGATTTCCGCGCTTGCCAAGTATTAATCAATGTATTATGCAGCTCGGTTGGGCCAACTGTGCACACGGGGTGCCCCCGGGGTTAACCCAGTCAAGAAGGAGAAAAGTGTTTCAGACATGGACACAACATGTGGTTTACTATTATCATTAAATGAGGTGAACTGGGACTCGATACATATGGATTTTGAATTGCATAAATTTTGATTGATATCATTTGAAGCCGGCAGCCCTGAAAGGGTAGATTTTGTGAAAGACGATCCGCAGGCCACCTATTACCACGTCCAATCAGGCCGGGGAAAGTTCCCGAAAGGAGCAAGGCAGCTGGCTTTTAAATGGCTGAAACATCACATCAATACTTATTTTGAATAATGGAAAAAAGAGGTAAAAGATGTTGACCCCGGCCTGACAAGAACCTTGCTTCCAAAAGGAGCACTTACCCCCAGGGATCTGCAGGCCCCACAGTAGCTGCTTGGTTCCCCTACCCCTTCCACTTTCTCATCCCCTCCCCCTCTTTTCTGTTTTACTCCAAAGGGAGGGGAAAAAAAAAAAAACCAAACATGCTTTTTGCATTTCTTGGAGCATGAAGCCCCCGTGGAAAGCGGCCTGGAGAGTGGATTTTAGCGAGGTCAGGAAGCAAGTGAGGTAAAAGCGACACCCCGAGACAGAGCGGGGGGCTTTTGACACACCAGCTTGGACTTGTGGGACCTCAGATCTCCATCCAGGAGGAACTGGGTACCAGGTCACAGACCCAAAGGGCCATCGGAGGCAGGAGAGACCAGAAGTTTCCGTGCACTCATCCGTCCCTTCAATGCTTCTTCAAGGGAAATGGACTAAAATTGTGCAGAGCTGACATTGAACTTTTAATGCAACCCTTTACAGCTTTGGGGCAGAACTTACAGGCTGGACTGCATCGGGAAGGACACTCCTCCAGCCCGTTCCCAGGGTTCTGTTCCTCCTCCTGATCTCTGCCCCCAAGCCTGTGCAGACGCCTCAGGACGTGCTGGACCCCAGCGGAGTTGATAGCAAAGCCCCCTTCCAGCCCAGCTCCCCAAGCCTGACAACTTTCTGGAAGGGGAAAAGGGACATAAATCAGGAAATAAAAAAAAAAGTTTCTGCACATTTTCCAAAGCCACGCTGCACTCTCTGAGGTCCTTTTCATTTTAACCAAATCAGGGGGACGGGGCCTCGTCGCACGGCAGCAGATGGACCCATAAATCACATCCCTGACGCTCCGCGCTGCTCCCTCCACACCTGTCACTTTTTTGTCTCCTTGCTTTTCGCTGACACGGTTTGAAGTCCACTGTGAGCCGATCCGGGCTGCCTTTTACAGTCATATCCATCAAACGGCCAGTGGTCATCCACCCTCTGTGTCAATCGATCCTGGCCTGTCCCCGCCTCACCACTGGCCTCGCACTGAGGCTGGTGAGGCAGCGGTCCCGGGGTGAAAGCATTTTTTCTTCTTCTTTTCTTTTTTCCCCCCTTTGCCTCCAGCTACAGCTGTGATTTCCTGAGCCGCCTGGACTCATGTATTCAAGTTGTCTCACACTCACTCTCTGGGTCGCCACAGAGCCACGCAGAGGACTCGCTGGCCCAGGGTTCCTGCCTGGGATGAAGTGCTCCCGGGTGTCGCACAGAGAAACTCTGGAGTTTCCAACTCGGAGGCTTATTTTGCTAAGTAAACAAGCCAAAGCGATGTGCATAACCTTCGCTTGCTCAGAAAGGTCAGCAGCCCGGTGCTCATTTCCCCGGCAGCCTTTTGGGGGCACTCTGATGCCGGGGATCTCTGGAATTGGGAAACAAGATGTGGGCCTAACAAAGACTCAATCGACAAAGGCTGCAAAACAAAAACATTAAAACATTGATTACATTTGAACCAAAGTGGGGAAGTTTCTTGGGTGGATCAAATCATAGCTCAGCAACACCGAAGGGCCAGCAGGCTGGGACTGGGACAAAGTCTCTTGTGTTCCGGTGGAAGGTGGGACCAGGGCACAGGCTGGACTGTCAGCATCCCCCCACTTCACCACAGGATATCCCAGTGCCAGCCTTCTGCAGGAGCTGCCTACTGCCGGTTGGCAATGGCAATTCAAAGAAGAGGTTTCACAGCCCTTGGAAAGTTCACTGGGATTTTTGTGTTTTCTACCGAAGTGGAAACTTCCCTTCATGTCCTTCCTTCCCACAGAGATCATGTCTCATCCATACATAAGCTTCAACTCAAGAAAAAAGCAGAGGAGGAAAAAAAATTATATGTGGGCATAGGGAACTCACAGACACACAATTTAAAAAAAAAAAAGGCTGCTTAGCAATCCCGTTAGGTCAGGTTAAATTTATTATATTCTTTTATAGCTGAACTCTATGGTTTCGTCTTGAGGTGAAAGCTGAAATGCACCAGAAACCTTTGGAATTTCAGTCCTGTATAATACTATGAGGAAGAAAATCAATTCCTACCCTTTGAAGGTAACTGATTGCCTTAAAATGGTCAAGGTAAAAATAAATAAATAAAGCGATGTTATTTTTTTTCCTGCAATTATATTTTTTTTAAAGAAAGAAATAGGTTATGTGAGCAGAACAGCCAGCTAAGCATAATAGGAACATCACAGTGAGAGGCTGCCTTCACTCCGAAGAGATGTTTTTAAAACAATGTCTTGCAATAGAGAGGGTAGCTCAGGGCTTTGAGGAAAAAAGGTCTCATGGGCCAGTGTGCACCGTCTGTCCTGGGCAGGGCTATTTCTGGACAGAACTCACAGCCCAGTGTCTCTGCGCTCACACACTGGCGTTCACTGCTCAAGTGCTCCAGTACAGAACAGAATCTTTTCATAGTAAACTGCCATGGGCTATCTACAGATCAACTGTGAGGGACCTGCAGAGGGGCTTCTTTTTGCATTTTGTTCCAGAAAAGCTTGTCTATTGTAAAAGGAGTCATTCAAGCAATTCCTAATGTACTATGATTTTCTTTTTAGTGTTCTTATTAAAATAGATTTCGCAGAATCAGTTCTGAAGGTGATGCTGTGTCCTAGAGCCAAGGCTGAACTGTCAGAGGCCTACAATTCCCCCCTGCTCCCTGCTGTGTCCAGGAAATGTCTTCCTACCCCCCAGACAGCTGCTTAGAAAGGGGACAGGTTCTCCCACTTCTGTACGAAGGACCCAAGGAACTGGACCCAAGGAACGTCACTGAATGCACAGGAAAGCTTCTGGAATTGGGTACAGCAGAGACTGCTGGGGACGAAAGGGTTGGATGTGAGGTACTGGGGAACAGTATCACTGGAGCCACTGTGGAGCAGCAGGGAACACAGAGCCACAGCCTCTGCCAAGAGGTGTGCCCGGTCCCCTTGCACCTGGGCAGTGCTCTCCATGGACATTCGAGGGAAATTAGACATGGATTCTTGAAGGACAGATGATCAGAGCTCTGGTCTGTCTTTATACTAGGAAGTATATTCATGCAAGAAATTAATTTTCCCTTCTCCAGAAGCCAAGAGTATGCATTGCTTTTGGGGGTTTTGCTTTTGTGCAAAGCTTGGGGCTGGAGCAGGGGAGGAGAGAAGAAGAGAGGAGAAGAGGAAAAGATAGAGGAGAAGAGAAGAGAAAAGGGAAGGGGAAGAGAGAAAAAAGAAAGAGAAGGGAAGGGGAAAGAGAAGAAGGGAGGGAAGAAGAGAAGGGAAGAGAGCTCAAGCCTCCAGACCTGGAGAGGAATTTATTGGACTCCAGAACTGTTTAGCTGTATCTAGCATGCAGAGGCTATGGAGAAAACTCTTGGCTGTGCAGGACACAGTATTCTGACTGCACAGACCTTGGGACCCCAGACCTGCACCTTCACTTCCCCTGTGGCTCCCTCCAGCTGTCTGCCTTTGCAGCCTCCTGGTGTGGAAACTTTCAGGCTGAGCCTTGGCTCTGTGATATGAGTGGGGAAGGCAGCTTCCCGGCTATTCTTTCTGGCTTGGATGGTGCTGATGCTGTGGAGCAGGGAAGAGAGAAATCGTCCCCACGGCTGTACTGTGCTATTGTTTCATTTCTATTTTTCACTTGACTCCAGCCCCTTGTGTCAAAGCGCCGGGAATCCAGTCTCGGGGCTGCCTTTTTCTTGCATTTGTCACGGGTCCCTCACATACAGTTGAGTGTCTCGCGAAGAAACACCTCCAAGGAAAACTCTATTTATCAACAAGGCCACTTTTAGAGATGGAGTTTCATTTTGCAGAATTCCATCCTGAAACAGCTTTTTTATTATGATTTTTCTTTCTTTCCTTTATGTGCTAAATTCACAACCAAGGGGGAAAAAAAGGCATCATTTAAATATCTGCTCTTCTGTCTGCCAAGACGTGAGCCTTAAAGGGGTGGTGGTGGTAGTATTGCAGCTTTTTCCGATTTTAGGTCTTCAAAGAAGAAAAAAAAATAAGAATAACAGGGATAGTCTATTTCCTCAAGCTGTTTTTCTCATGTCACCTAAATCACCAACCATTTATTAAGTATAAATCCTGCTGTGGGTTTCTTAGAGCCGGACCTAGAATGAGAAGTGGAGAAAAATAAAAGATGGGAATTTTAGCTAAGTGCCACCTGGACTGGGAGAGGGGCACTGACACAGCTGCCCACTGACTTGGAGCTGCAGCAGGCAGGCAGAGCAGGTGCCCAGCTGACCTGAGAGTTCTGGGTAATTCCCCTCAGATATGGACGAGTCTCTCTGGGCAACCAGGGCTTGGTGGCTTTTTTCAGTTGGCCACAGTCTAGTGGTGACGCCTTTGAAAGCTGCGCAGCCATGGTCAGTAATTGTGTGTCTATGGGAGCTTTCTAAAGAGCACGTCAATAGAGTAGACACGGTGGGTGGTGCTTTCTCGCTGCCCAAACAAGGGGGTCATGCCATCTGATGGGGCCCGGGTGCCGGCAAATAGCCCTACCTTTCCTGGGCCCAGGCTAATTGCCCAGCGCCAGACCCACCGCTCCCACTGCCCTTCTACCACCCCCCTGGAATCATCACATAGGCACAGCCAGGCGGGGATGGAATCCAGACCCTCACCCAGGTGACATTTTGTAGCCAAGCAGGAAATCCCCCGGCAGGAAGTGTTGCATTTGATGCCAACAGCCACCTGACAGTTTTCTCTGCAAAGAAAACATGACACTTTTCCAAATATCAGAGGAGGCGCCGGTCGCTCCAGGGACTGCTGTCCTGTCATTGAACCGGAAGGTCGCAGCCCGCCTGTCCCACGGCAGTGGCGGCCTTGCACATAGAATGCTGCAGGCACAGCTCGGTCCGCCTTCATCTCATGGGCGAGTGACAGCGAGGATACGCGTCAGTGCTGACAGCAGCGACCTCTAGGTGTGGGGGTCCTGCCCAGGCCCTGCAAAGGCTTGGGGAGAAACCACCTGGACCATCCCACTTGGGGGGCAGTGATGGGAGAGATAATTCTGGTATTTAAAAAAAATGAAGAAAGAAAATCATATTTTTCTAATAGCCTTGGACTCCAGGTTTAGGTACATACTTGAACAGATCAAATTTCCTCCCTCATCCTGCATGAGTTCTCCTCCCAGGGTGCTCAAGCAGGGCCTCACATGGGCATTTCAAGGAGCTGGATTTGGGACCCCCGTCTCTGCAAACTTTGAGGTCTTCTCAAGTGTGCAGGACCAGGTCAGAGGAGAACCCAAACACAAAATTGAGGGGGCTGTACTAATACTGTAAGCTTCCTTGCACAGTGAGGAGAAGTGACTTTAAACTCAGGTAAAAGTGTCTATCCTATTTTTTTTCCTAGTCTCAGCTGTGTGGAAGAAATTAAAAAATACTTTTCTTTAGTTCCTTTCTTCTAAGAGTGGGGTTCCATTTTGATCAGTAAAAAGGCGAATTGTTGCTTGCCATGCCATTACTGGTTTCTTTGGAGGTAAGAAACAGGAGGCTGCCTACAACTTGCAAGGAGAAAATACTCATCCGGGGCTTGAAAGCAGAATTTCTGGCCAGAATCTGGCTCCTCCAGCCCTTCCCCTGTAGGGTAGACACTTCCTGTTGCTCCTTTTTATAAGCAATAAGAATTTAATAACTGTGAGCAACTCTATAGCAATATTTATATGGGTCAAGTGGCTTAAACGTATGCACCCATGTAAAGTTATGAACCACATTGCCCCCTTTTAAATAATGCAGCGAGCAAGGCGCTCTTAGGTTTCAGACTCTGGATAAAATGTGTTTCAGGCTAAGCTCCTGGCACCCTGCAGACAAGAAACATTACCGGGAGCCTGTGACCCCACGTGGCTGCCTGCCTCACGGGGTGTGTGGAATAAGCTCCCCAGCCTGCTCTGAGCATTCAACATCATGCTCCCAGGTGCCCCAACAAGAACTCTGCTTTATTTTTTAGCAACTCAGAAAGTCTCCCAGTTTCTGCAATCACCTCAAGGCAAATACCCATGAGGATGACAGTGAGGATGCAGCCTCCTGGTCACAGGCAAACAAACGAGGCTCTTGTGCCACTAGTGGCTGGAGTGATTCAGAGAAGCTGGAGGGGCCCTGCACCCTGAAGCCTCCAGAGCAGCAGGGGGCGCTCAAACAGGCAAGCCAGGATTCCTGAGCTTCTGACTATGAGTCAGTCCACTTGGGTTGAGTCTGTTGTAGCTTCCTTTGGTGTCACAAGGACCCACATTCTGGGTCAGTTGGAGGACAGATCTGGGATCAATCCCGCACCCAAGCTTGTAGGGAGCTAGTGGAGCCCATGGGTGCTACTTCAGGATTTGTGCCGTAGCCTTTTTTTCTGGCTGTGGTCTGATCTGGCAGGAACCCATGATCCCTAACACCCAAGAGTGCAATCCATACAGTTTTTCCCCAGAGATGCTCTGTCTTTGTGCACAGATGCGCCCAGACTCTGAGAACTGGGAAACAATCCTAAGTCACCTCTCACCTCCAGGTCACCCTGTCCAGTGGTGTTGAATATGAGCCTTTGTGTCCAGATAAGTAGGGCTCAAAGTCACGTTGACTCAGGGTCATTCCCGCAGTGGACAGACTTCCCTGAAGACACCCCAAATTGAAGCAGCAGGCCTCCTGTGGCAGTGTCAGGATGGAGAGACGTTTACAGAACTGTATTCTCAGGTCTTCCTTCTAATAGGCAGAGTTTCCACCAGACTTCAGCTTAGGGAGAGCAGGAGAGAAGCAGAGAGAGAATGTGGTCCACAGAGGGACACACTGCTCCTGGCTCCACAAGCTGGTGACGAGGGGAAAGTGCCCTGCTGTGGCCTGAAGCCGCGCCTGACTTCCTTGCAGGCAGGGTAAATAAAGCTCAGGACCTCAGCATGGAGGAGAGATATCTCTGTGCCTAGAGTCACATGTGCATCAACTCTGTGCTGAGTCTTTGGCCATTTAGGGGGCTCTGCTCCTTCCCTGCTGTGCCCCAGCTCTGTGAGACCCCTGGACTCTGCTGGAAGGGAAAGACTTGGTTTAGAAGTGGTCTGAGCCCATTCTTG
>PVKC010032224.1:0-14312 GCA_004027635.1 Crocidura indochinensis | reverse complement strand
GAGTGTTTTTACTTAGTAGCACTGGGAAGGTCATTTTTTGGACCTGAGAATACTGTGAATGGCTGGCTAGGAACTTTCCTTCAGTTAGTGTATTGGACCAAACTAGAACTGGAACTAGAGTTGAAGTCTCATTTGTTCTGCCTTACGCCCCATAACCTGCTTCTGAATAGAAAACAAGACAAGTCAAATTTTATGTCCTTCAGTTGTCCTTTCTTTAGACATGCTCTGATGCTAAGAGCACCTTCTCTCCTAAAACTCTCACAAGTTCCTAGCTTTTCCTTCCTTCTCCCCATGTCTGTCACTACATGTAGATTGGCTATTGCACAATACAATGGAGTCTATGCTTCGTTCTTTTGTTCTGCTTTGTTTCTGGGCCATACCTTGCAGAGCTCAGGAATTACTCCTGGCTCTGTGCTCAGAAAGTGCTCCTGGCAGGCTTGGGGATGCTGGGGATCGAACCTGGGTCAGCCATGTGCAAGGCAAATGCCCTACTCACTGTGTTATGCCTCCAGCTCCTATTTCTTTAATTGGCTGCCTTGATTCCCCACAATTCCATGGAGATGACACCTCGGCTGTGAGTTTAAGCAGATACCGTCCTCCTTTCCCACCTACTAGTGGTCCCCATTGTCACCTGGTACGTCCAGGGCAATCTTCAGTCCTAATTTGAATCAGCTCTTTGCTCCTTTTAGGCAACTCATTGATTTTTCAATGAAATTAGCTTGTCTGTTTTATTGGCACTAAAGAGGGTTGGGTTCTTAGCATCATTAACATTTTAGTTGAAGAAGAATTCCCAACACCCCAGGCATTAATCCAGAACTGTTAAACATCTCAAAAGTAATCTGAGCTCAAACAAAGCTTGGCCAGGTCTGCCCCCTTTTTAACTTGGATGCCAATGAGCCCAGAGCCCCAAATCTACCCAAGTTTTCTATACTGAATGGTGATAAGTAAAACACTGGAGTACAATAAAAGTTGATGTCTTTGTCTGTGGCTGCTGCTACTACTGCTGGTGCAGACCACTTTCCCTCCAGGGATCAATATCCATCAGCAATTACCTGGCAGGCGTGGAGCATCCTGGGACAGTAATTTCCATCTCTGCAGACACACCAGTTGGAGGCAGACCTTGAGTGGATGGGTGTGCAAAATAAGGCTGGCCATTGGGGCTCAGAGCCTCTGGATACCCCACCTCATTTTCTCCACCTCTCTTCTACCATCTCTTTTAAGTGAAAGACAGTCAGACTTGGTTGCCAGTAGCACAACCAAATCACTAACACGCTAAGGAAACCATTTTCTCCTTTAGAAAAGAAAGAATTGGACTAGATCATTCTAAGATCTCTTCACATCCTGAAATTCTGTGATTTCCGCAAGAGCAGACAGCATCCATGAAAAGAAAGATGGGAGAAAAAAGAAATGATGGGGCTGGAGAGATAGCATGGAGGTAAGGCGTTTGCCTTTCATGCAGAAGGTCGGTGGTTCGAATTCTGGAGTCCCATATGGTCCCCTGAGCCCGCTAGGAGTGATTTCTGAGCATAGAGCCAGGAGTAACCCCTGAGTGCTACCGGGTGTGATCCAAAAACCAAAAACCAAAAAAAAAAGAAAAAAAAAGAAATGATCTCCAAGCCTATACCACCTCCGAGGGAATGAAGATGGCCAAGCTGCCAACTGTCAACCTGATCATGTACCAAACTTCAATATTGCCAGATCACCTGAAATGTGCAAAATGTATCACAGTCCCCAGTTCCTGAGCTAACATAACTAGATTCTCTATCTCATTCTATATATGATTGTGATCACGAATGACAAATTATAACTCAAAAAAGAAAGGCTGTATAGGCAGGCTCTGTGGGATCAGAGAAGTAATTCATTTTAGTTCTACACAGTCTGGGACATGGCCATCTATTTTCAGAGTTACATAGGTAAATCCCTAAAGTACTTCCTGGAAGCATAAATAATACTAAAATTACCTTGCTCTTGTTTACAGCCTTCTGTGTTGTTCAGAGGGATCTCTGAGGCATTCGTTCATTTGATTATGACAATGCATCTGCCTTCTTAGAGGATAGAAAATGTCCTATGAGGCTCTAGGTCAAATCCAGAGAGAGTGATGGCAGACCCTCAAAACCACAGGCCCACTGATCTTAGGTGCAGCAATCTTTATTTATTTTTTTTGCCACCCCAACTGTACTTAGGGCTTATTCCTGGCTCTGCACTCAGTAATCCCTCCTGGCAGACGCAGGGGAACATATGGGATGCTGGGGATTGAACTTGGGTTGACTGTGTACATGATAAGTACCTTATCTTATACTTATCTTATACTATTGTTCCAAGTCCTTTAATTGCCATTTCTGCTTTTCATTCCACTGGACTGGATTTTTTGAAAGAAGAAACCTCTCCTCATTTTTGTACTCTGAAAGCTTAGCACAGTGATAAATGACAAATATAAGCTGACTATATATATCATCCATCCATCTGTCCCTACAATAGCTTTGGAAGCACAATTAAAAAGAAAAATCATGGCCAGAGAGAACTGGGGGTTAAGGCACTCTCCTCATAGGATCAAACCCAGGTCATTTGAATACAAGGTGTGCTCAACAAACCTAGCCACGCCCCCCAAAGAAAATTAAAAACAATATGAAGTTGATGTTTTTTTGTTTTTGTTTGTGGGCCATACCTGGTGACGCTTAGGGGTTACTCTTGGCTATGTGCTCAGAAATCGCTCCTGGCTTGGGAGACTACATGGGACACCAGGGGATCAAACTGCAATCTGTCCTAGGTTAGCACGTGCAAGGCAAACACCCTACCACTTGCGCCACCACTTTGGCCCTAGAAGTTGATGCTTTTAAAAAAATAAGAGGAGGCTGTAAAAAAAAAAAAAAAAAGAAGGCCGGAGTGATAGTATAGTGAGTGAGTAGGCCATTTGCCTTATAAGTGATTGATTCAGGTTTGATTACCTGAACAACAGTCCTCCGGCATCACCAGAAGTAATCCCTGAGCACTGCAGCTAGGTATGGCTAAAAAAATTAAAAAATACCCCCCAAGAACCCCACCTCCAAACAAACCCCAACCCAATAACCAAAAAAAAAAAAAAAAACCACTCAGCAATAACAACGAAAATAAAAATAGAACTCATCGACTGCATACCTTCACTGAGGTACTAACAAGTAATTTCTTTTTAAAGAAAAAGTTGATTCTATTTATTTTCCCCTCCTCTCTTTTTTTTTTTCTTTTCAGCCCACACCTGGCTGTGCTCAGGGATCACTCTTGGCAGCTCAGGGGATCACATAGGGTGCCAAAGATCAAACCCAGGTCATTTGAATACAAGTTTGCTCAGAGGTCACTCTCAGCAGTGAAGGAAGACAGACATGTGGGTGGCAGGTATTGAACCAAGATTAGTAGTGCATGCAAGGGGAGTGCTAACCCCTGGTTCTCTCGGCAATGATTTTACCTTTTAATTGTGCTTCCAAAACAATTGTATGGGATAGAGAGATCATATACACGAATTTAGTCAATGTATATGTGTCATTTATCGGGAGCCGGAGAGATAGCGTGGAGGTAGGGCATTTTCCTTGCATGCAGAAGGATAGTGGTTCGAATCCCGAAGTCCCATATGGTCCTCTGAGCCTGCCAGGAGCAATTTCTGAGTGTAGAACCAGGAGTAACCCCTGAGCACTGCTGTGCTCAGCATTCAGAGTACATTCACTGTGCTAAGCATTCAGAGTACAAAAATGAAAATGAGGTCCTTTCTTTCCAAGGATCTAGTTCAGTGAAAAGAAAAAAAGAAATGGCAATATAGCAAGTATCAGCTGTACTATTGCTCTGACCCTGGAAAAACACATTTTTCTAAGACACTCATGCTGTGGAAATGATTTATTACCCATTTTGGTTTAATTTTATTTTTTTGTCTTTGGGCTACTCTTGGTGATACCCATGGGTTACTCCTGGCTCTGCACTCAGGAATTACTTCTGGTGGTGTTCAAGTAACCATATGGGGTGTCAGGGATCCACCATATCTACTATAAACTGGAAATCCATCTTCATTCTATGGTATAAAGCAGGGGTCCTCAAACTTTTTAAACAGGGGGCCAGTTCACTGTCCCTCAGATCGTTGGAGGCCGGACTACAGTAAAAACAAAAACTACGAACAAATTTGTATGCACACTGCATATATCTTATTTTGAAGTGAAGAAACAAAATGGGAACAAATACAGTATGTGGCCCGCGGGCCGTAGTTTGAGGACCACTGGTATAAAGGAAGGAAATAAAATTATGAAAGATCTTGATAAATATAAATAGATTTGGGAAGAATAATTTGACATGGGCAATTAAAAAATTCCTGGGAAGAAGCAAATGTGCATAAGCAAGCATCTTCAAATTACTTAAATCTCACCTCTTCATTTTATGGAACATAAAATCTGATTGTATAGTTTAAGATATTAGAATATTTTAAATGCCTATATTCTAAATAGCTAAGGCACAAGAAAGTTAGACTTGTTTAGCGAAAGAATTAGACTTGTTTAGGAATATGTTCGTCTAAAAAAGTTTGACTTGTTTAAGAATATATTTAGAGAAAAATTGGAATGCATTGCTCTTTATTGGATTCTTGTCAATTAAACATGAGTATGTGTAACAATTGTCCGAAGGCAATATAAGCTGAGAACAAGTTTTCAATAGGAAGTAAAGCATAGGGTGGGTAGGACAGGGACAGGGGCACTGAGATGATGAAGGGAGTTGGTCACGTGGGGGCAGAGAATCCAACTGGAATGTGTCAGGCATGAAAACCTATCAGTGACAGTACGTAAACCATAGTGCCTTTAAAAAAAAAAGTGAATGTCTGCATATAAGGTACTTCTCACTGCCTTCTTTTTCTTTTGATTTAGAGATCTCTGGAGAGAAAATAATTGTTATTTATAATTTACTAAAAAACTTCATGATCTGAACTTCAAACAAGTTCATGGAACAAAGGTTAGATTGAAAAATCTCTGTTTTCAAAGAAGGTACACTTTTTAATATTATTTTATTTTATTTTATATATATATATATTTTTTTTTCGGGCCAGTCCCGTTGGATGCTCAGGGGTTACTCCTGTCTAAGTGCTCAGAAATTGCCCCTGGCTTGGGGGACCATAAGGGACGCCGGGGATCGAACAGGGGTCCTTCCTTGGCTAGCGCTGGCAAGGAAGACACCTTACCTCTAGCACCACCTCGCCGGCCCCCACTTTTTATAAATTACTTTGTAGCTCCAGATTACTTACCTTATGGGCAAGGTTAGTAAGTAAGTAAATACATAAATAAGCTGATAATACTCCTGGTCTAAATTTATGTTAAACATGACACAATATTAGAAGGTCAACTTTAGGATTGATAACAACACAGATCAAGGCTTTTTTTTTTTTTTTGATGGGGGGAGGATGGGGGCACACCCAGTGGTGCTCAAGGCTTACTCCTGGGATCACTCCTGGTGAGCTCAGGGGAACATATGGGGGTACTGAAGATCGAACCTGACTGAGAAATGTGCAAGGCAAGTGCCCTACTTTCTCAAATTGCTCTATTATCTCACTAGTCCTACAACAGAGACCAAAGCTTTTTAACAAAGTTAAGTACAAAAGCTCTAATATTTTCATACTAGCATTTGAAAAGTGTTTAATATTTGAAAAACAGTTCTAAGAACATATGTTTTCTACTCTATTAAGAGACACTCCATCCAGAGAACAATTTGTTACTACAAAATAAATGAATGTTTAAAAGACAGTCTGTCAGTTGAAAAAAAATATATTAAAATAACAGGTTCCCAAGCCAAGTTAAATAAATATTTTCTCCTTGACAAGCTGCTTACTATTAAATGAAAGCAGGGCAAATTTGATCAATAATATGGATTGCATATAATAAAAAGGACCTTAGATCATGTTAATACAAGGATCAGAAAGCAGCAACTTCAATTAAATCTACCCAATTATTTGGCAAACTTTCAGATACAGCAAATAAATTAATCTGTTTTAAATGAAAATGCCGACATAAGTAGCTTTTTGACCTAAGGAGTAAGTATCACTAACAACAATCACAGTGAAGCAAAAATCTGCTGAAGCAAGGCAAACCCCCCCAAATCAGACAAATGGTATTCGTAATCAAAAAGCATTTGCAAACTTATTTCTCTGGTTAGTAGCAGGGGGCTTTGAGCAAATGACACCACAGCTATATGTACGTGTGTGTGTGTATGTGTGTACATATATGTGTATATATCTATATATATATACATAATATATCGCATGTTGGGCTGCACGTTTCTAATTCCCAAACAACCAGTTCTCTTGCTTTTCACAATAGGATATTTTTTCTCTGTAGTATCTTGTGAAAGAGGCTAGCTGTTATACTATTACGAATGGACATCTTTCATTTAAAATCCTCTATTATCCACTTATGTTTAAGTTGTATTGGGATTTAAGAAAGCCTCTTTATTGAGACAAGTAATATGTCATCATTTTGTGCAGCTAACAGGCCTGACAGACCCTGTCTCATTGAGTTAGGCACAGTCGATCCCCATTCACACCATGGTGGCCAAAGCTGGCAGAATAAATGGGAATTAGACAATTGGTAGTAAAGGCTTTTAATCTCCCAAGTCCAACTTTCCTATTACTTTAGCCTTAATTATTCCATTTGGCCGGGGGATGGTACAGTTTTCTAACAAAAGTGATCTCTACATATTGCAATAATTTATTTGACTGCTAGTCTTATGTATTTTTAACAACTAACATTGCTATTCACTCTATCTCTTCCGTTTTTTTTTGATCCTTTTTACTACTTATCATCTTCTTTATTTGAAACAGATTTTTAACAGATAATCTTGATCGTTACAAAAATATCTTGCTTGCATTTTATTCAAATAATTCTTAAAAACAGCTTAAAAAGCCGTTTGGAATAACATCAAGCTTGCCATCAATCAAACGAAAAAATTCCGCTGGCGGTTGTATAAACATCAGATCAAGTCTGATGTCTTCAAGGATTTCAGAGTGAACCATAAAAAACTCCATTAACTTCTGACAAAGAATGCAAATTAATCACAACATGGGGTGAAATGAAATTAAAGGCTCTTTTCTAATCAATGACAAGGCAGGATGAAATATTTGTTACTCTCTCTGCACTCAAGACTGCCTGGGCTCTTTGCACATCCTTTGCAAAAGCCCCAAATGTAAGGTGTGAGTACCGATTCACCCACAGTCACTGTTTGGTCCCACTCTTCCCCCCAAGCTATCTGCTTACAAGTCGTGGAGATTCACAAAACACACTAATCATCCGAATCTCAGGTGCATCCAATTTGTTATTCACACTCTCCCATGCCAGTGAAAAGCCTGGCGCAGACAGATGCACCAGGAACCCTAAATGACAGTTTTGGCCTCCGGAAGTACGATCACTACAGCAACATCTAGTACAGCCTCCAGGTGAAATGTCTGGAGCTCCATATGGAGCAGGGAAAATTAACAACAAGATGAAAATCACTGCAGCAGCGGGGAGTCGGAATTTTTGAAAAAAAAAAAAAAAAAGGAAAGAAAAGAAATTTAAAGATGAAGAAAGAGAAGTAATAAATTAATGGGGTGTGAAAACATTCAAAGCTTTACAATACCAGGGGCACTATTTGCTCAGATTTCTCCCCCACCCTTTTTTTTTTTTTTTTAACTTCAGGTCATTTTGATGTAATTTATTAACCAAGATCAGGAAATGTAGCCAAAAGAAGCACAACATTTTTATACAGGCAAAAGTACTTTAAATACATTTGTATCTGTATTAGCAGTATTTCCCTGTGGCATCTTTGCTCACCAAATTTCCATGTGCCAGGGCTGGGGTAGCCCCTTAGAAGTCTCCTTAATGGATTTCCTATCACCCTAATGCTGGCCACTATAGTCTATAGTAAAGTTTGAATAAAGGATGGAGATTTTTAGCAGGCGATCTTTTTTTATTTCTCCTAAATTATGGTGTCATTAAACAAACCACTGCTTACCATGATGTGTTTAAGCAACTGCACTTAGATCTATACACCACTTAATGGTACACAGCTCCAGTCCTTGTCCTGACTACGTATCTTTTCCAGATTACTACCGACGCTAAATTGTTCAAGAAATGGAGATACAATCTGTAAGATGTTTAATAAATAAATCCAACCTCAAATGTCTATTCTCCTATTGCCAAATGTGCTTCCTGGGGACCCTGAAAATAATGGCGGGGTCAGAGAGAGCTCTGAGGCTCTGGGTACCCTCCCTGTCACTCTGCTAAACACATGGTTAGAAAAGCAAAAGGGCTCTGGGGAATGGTCTTGTCATCATCGACCATGGCACAACCCTCAAACATTTTGCATTTCTCAGTGACACAAGCGGCCTCCCTCGGGCACCGAAGTGCAGTACCAAATTCAAAATATCTGGAACCAGGCGTTTGGTTTAGTGGTGGGGAGGGCCTAACCCGAACCGCTTCCCTGCATCCATGTGTGCCTGCGCCATGGTGCCTTCAGCTTTGAGCCTTAGTCTATGCACCAAGAGGTTGAAAATAATAGTGGTTGCAAGTGGGGTGTCCCAGCTGAACCATGAGACAGAAAGTCCCCTCTGGGACTCTACTTAAAAGGTACAAGAAGAAGCTCAGACGTCACTTTCCTCCCTTTTAGAAGCTGTTCATGAGACTGTTCATTTAAAGACATTCTAGACCTTCTTTTCTACAGGGCTCTAAATTACATACCAGTGAGAAAAAAATATCTTTAAGTCCTAGGAGCTGCATTAGTGCCTTTAAATGCCAGATTAAAAACTCAATCCACAAAACAACATACATTTAGAATGAATGTTTATCTCAACAAAAATTCAGTTCTTTCACTGTTAGGCTAGTTCCAGGTCACTAATTCTCTTTAATTTTTAAAAATTGAATGAATTTGAATTCACTAATTCTCTTTAATTAATTCTCATTCATATTTTCACAATACCTCATCTTCCCCTTTGCTCACCCTCCAGATAGACACCATGTCACAGGCAAGGAGAGACTCCACTAACGATGTTGTCAGTTGCACTAACACAGGCTCAGAGAAGGAGTCTTGGGGCTGGTCTCTCCTCCTGGTCCTCTCAGACTGGCTCTTGCTCTGCTCCAGTTATAGCTGGCAAGCTGCTGAGTGCTTCCTTTGGCAAACTTTAGTTGACAAAGAGCTCTGTTGGTGCTCCAGGCCATCAGAGCCCTTTGTACTTTTCCAAGTAATTTCACATTCAGATCTCATAATTTCATCTGATCTGCATACTTCCTCTCACCAGATAGGGAAGATAAGTATCAAGATCCTCCCATTAGAGATGAGGGAATGGGGGGCCTTCAAAAGTTATAAAGCAAGACTGCAGTTGTGCAGGGACCCAGAAAGTCTAGGAGAACCAGATATTCATTCTCATCTCCTGGTTCCCACAGGCTACTCTCCTCACCTGACCATTAATGAAGGAAGCTGATTTTGTGGCTAACTGGGATTTTAATTTCAGAACAGCATTGTATTGTCTTTAGGTCAGGTTACAGGTAGGATTCAAACTATGTGATGTTAAGGATATAGGAAAGGCATTCATGTGGTCAAGGCCCAGAAAAGGAAGTGACACTGAAGATAAGGTTAGGAGAACAGTAGTTTGATTCTGTGATTTCTGGGTAAAGAAGAGCACGAATACTTACTTTTTAGACACAACAGATGACTGATTCCATGAGATGCAAGATCCCTTCCAATGTTAAAAGTCCATGAGCCACTCTTGCCTATTCCATTAAATGTTTTGAGTTTTTTGATTTTGCATTGTTTTGGGGCCACACCCAGCAATGGTCAGGGGTTACTCCTGGCTCTACATTCAGTAATTACTCCTTGTGGGGTTCAGGGGACCATATGTGGTGCAAGGATTGAACCTGTGTTGGCTGCATAAGAGGCAAATGCTCTACCTTCTGTGCTACTGCTCTGGCCCACTCCTTGGGGTTCAATGGAACCAGTGGATTCTCAATTCAACAGTGATCTAATGACTTATGCAATTTACAGGGATGGGGGGGGGCAATTTGATCTGGCTGGGAGTTCATTATGGGTCAAAGAGAAGGTATTCTTTGTATTTTATTCATTCATTCATTTATTTATTTATTTATTTTGAAAAAAAGTGGTACTTGATGGTGCTCTGGGGCTACTCCTAGCTCTATGCCTGGTGGCTGCTTTTGATGGTACTTGGGGGACCATGTTATACAGAGGATGGAACTGACCTTATGCATAACAAAATATGCACTCCAGCCTATTGATCTCTCTCCAACCCCAGGAAAGGTCTGCTTATATAACCTGGTCTCTGTGATACTAGAAAAATACTTTTCTTTCTGTGTTTTATTTGAAGAAAATAAGTTTATAAAGCATCCTTTCCCAATTGTTGGTTTATACAATAATGCCTATAAAATATATGCCAAGCCCATCAAAAGTCATTGTTGATTCTAGCAACAAAGCACACCAACTTGTGTTGAAAGATCTAGGAAGCAGGCTGATGGCATGGAAGCTGCTTCTATTCTTTGAATTGAAAGTTCCAACTGGGTGACAATGTCCTACCACGATCCAAGAAAAACAGTTCATTTTCCCCACTCTGGCATAAAGGCTATTGCTAACTAGGCCATTCAACACATTAGACTTTTCTAACTTCCACTCGACCGATTGAATAAATGTATACTTAAACAATCAAGAAAACAATCATTGCAAAGGTAACACAGCCACTTTCCAAATTCTACCAGAACATTTAAATGCTTCATTTGTCAAACACAAAGGTGATCATTTTCTCAAACTTGTCACTTACCAAATCTCTCAAATTAATTATTTCAGACATTAGGAATTTCAAGAATATAGTTATAATCTTAATCTTTGACATCTGTGTTAAATGGCTTACACGTTTTCTCAAACACTTGTTTGCGAGATCTATTAAACCGGACATGTTTGGTTCATTTTAGAGATTTTAGAAAGAGAATCTAAATTGGCCAAATGGTGAATGGCTTAAAATTAACTGACAGAATAAGAGGCTTACCAAGATAAATATTCTAATGAGCTATAAATCCTGAAAATGGGATTTTAATTTGATGGGCTACCTAGAGTTAAACAGCAAGGCTGTCGACACTAAAATCACAGTGAATACTAGCTAGCATGCATGCCAAGCGATTACATTTTTCGATCTTGTCTTCAAGAGAAAGATTATGTTGAAACAAATCTACAAATTTGAAAATCGAAACAAACGAAACACTCAGGAGCCTAACAAATTGGATGACTTCTCTTCCCCTTGTCTGATGCATCTATCTAGAAAAGAAAAAGGATATAAAAGAGACATGAAAGTGAAAGGTCTTTAAATACCTACCTAGAATTTGTTGAAAACTGCTTGTAAAGATGGTAGAGAGAATGAGCCCCCATCCTATTATTCAATAACCATGTTTGTGATGCATCTGCATAATCTAACCATGCATAAATTAGTATGTGTAATACAACACTTATTTGCATAATAATAGCAAGTTAATAGATGCTTAAAGAGCAGAGACCAACACCACCTTTAAATCAGACATGCCTCCAGGCACTTTGGCCTGTACAGACCAAGATGCCAGGAAAACAGTGGGCATCAACCAGAGGAAAACAGTCAAACCATTTATTTTTCATCCCTCTGGACATTTCACTTATTTTCCCCCACACACTGGGGAATCATTTTCAAATCACAAAATAGCTGTATATTTGAAATTAAAACTTGAAAAGAAATATAAAGATTACAGTTAGCAATGATCCTATTACAAACTATTTTTTTTTGATTGTGAAAGGGGAAATCTGTCAAAATCATACTCCAGAAAATTTGGGGTATCAGTTAATTTGTTCAGCAAAAAAAAAGGACCTTCATTAGCTCTCTTTTGCCTTTCACCTCAATTTTTTCATTCAAATCATTTTAACTGACTCTAAAAGCTCAAATAGTGCATCACACCAGGCTGTGTAGGTCCGGGCAATCTCAGCCTGAACATAAGGAACAGACTGAGGGCAGGAAAAACAGCACCAATGTCACACAAAAGAAGAGCACGCTGGCTTTCACCCTTTCACAAAGAGGGAAAAGGCTGGAGTTTAAAAAAAATCAAAAATCAATGGAGACTTCTAAATGACTCCTTTAAGATATCACTTTTCAATTTAACAGGACAGATTTATTTGTGTGTGGCTCAAATGCTCACAATTGCTCTCTGCATTCATACATAGGAATGAATGTCACAGTGGCAAACGGTAGTAATGAACAATCTTACCTGAGGATATGGAAACCTCCCAAGAGCAAGCTGGGAAAGGAAATAATATTTGTCTAGTTATAGATTTGCATGCAGGGCAGACCTCCTTAAGAGAGACAACTAGTAAATTTCAGAACTGGATCTGGCTCATATAAAAAAAACTCACAATCTTGAACGTACAGAGTAAATGGTTGCTATAATTACATGATCAGTTGTATTCAGAATGGACTTTTTCAATAAACAACATTACAGCCGTGGCTAAAAAAAAAATATTCTAATTGTAACCACCACACGTCACCCTTCTTGCATTTCTCCAAGGAATATCCTCAGTTCCTCGGCACTATTTGTATTGATCTGAGTGTGACAATTTCTTCCAGACAGACAGAGACATTACTATCAGAGATGGCTGATTTTTCTTCCTTTTCAAATGGGAACATCTTCATTTTTTTTTTCTAGTGCTCACTTCTGTAGTTTTCAGTTACAAGTAGTGAGGTGAGGTTATAGGAAATGGTGAGTGGGCCATTTTGAAACAGAAAAGTGTTGATATTGTTTTCATCTATTTGCTTTACACACACACAATCTATTTCCTATCTACATTCGAAGAAAATATCAACTGATCCTGGGGGTAGGTGATAGGGAGAGGGAATGGACATTTAAAGACTGTGAAACTGGAACTCTTGGTCTCAGACTAAAATCAGGAGAGAGAACGTGGGAAGTTTTTGGTGCTGCTTGATTTTGTAAAAGGCCCTAAGTGTTCATCTGTGAAAATAAAATCAGCCAGGATGATAAATAGGAAGTAGCAAGATCAAATTTACCTAGCACACCATAAATTGCTTATTTTTGTGCTCCACTCCCAAAGCAGTGCTCCAGGTGGCTCTGAGGATGACCAATGCAAGGGGTCTGAGGATGCAGTGCTGTTAGGACGATTCTAATGGGCCATAGTTGGTGCTCAAAGGCCTCCAGGACAGCACCCTGCCATGCTTAGGGAATGTTATATCATACTAGGGACTGACTATGGGTTGGCTGCTTGCAAAACAAAACAATTGTCTTATCCATTGAACTATGGCTTTAGACCCCTCTAATTGCTTTTAGAATCATCTCAAGTAACAGAAGAGAACTTGTTTCATCTTTCCTTCTTTTTTTTTGTTTTTGTTTTTTTGGGCCACACCCAGTGGTGTTCAGAGGTTACTCCTGGTTCTGTGCTCAGAAATCTCTCCTGGAAGGCTTGGGGGGCCAGATGAGATGCTGGTAATGGAACCCGGGTTGGTCACATGCAAGGCAAACACCCAACCTACTATTCCTGGTACTGGCTCTGTTTCATCTTATTAAAATTGCATCTTATCTTAGAATCAAAATTATATTTTTTAATCATGCAAATTATCTGTGGCTAAGATTTCAACAGTCTTGGCCATCTTCAAAGAATATTTTGTTGAAACTATGGATAGATAACAAGGTGCAGAGTTGGTTTGCAAAGTTTTAAACCAGTCTGAGAAACAGTAATGTAAGAGAAATAAATCATATAGCCATGAAAGCTGACTATGTTAAAGAAAGAGAGGCACCACTAGTTAGATGTCTGTCTGTCTCTTTCTATTGAATAGGAGATTGATTGAATGCTATACTTTGTACTACTTGGTAAATTTCATGCTCTTAACTCATTGTTTGTGAACTTAAGACTTTTCTGACTTTCATTACTAGAGTATCATCATTTTATTTGAAAAAATATTATGATTCCTTTTTTTGGGGGGGGGGCGTTGGGCTACACTCGATGATGCTCAGGGGTTACTCCTAGCTATGGGCTCAAAAATCGCTCCTGGCTTGGAGGACCATGTGAGACACTTGGTATCGAAACAAGGTCTGTCCTGGATCAGCCACATGCAAGGCAAATGCCCTACCACTGTGCTATCACTCTGGCCCCTATAATTCTTTTAAAAACAAAAATAGCGGGGCCGGGCGGTGGCGCTGAAGGTAAGGTGCTTGCCTTACCTCGCTAACCTTGGACGGACCGTGGTTCGATCCCCCGTGCCCCATATGGTCCCCCAGGCCAGCCAGGGGCGACTTCTTTTTTTTTTTTTTTTTTTT
>PVKC010032223.1:0-14316 GCA_004027635.1 Crocidura indochinensis | reverse complement strand
GATAAATTCTTAATGAAGTTTTAGTGGCTGATTAAAAATTACTTCAACTATAAAGAATTGATTTCTAAATAGGTCTATACATTTTTATAATTTAAGTAACATTTACAAAATAATTTTTTATTCTATATTAGAAAAGGCACTTATAACTTAAAATAGGGTAAGAGAGATAGAACAGGTTTAAGGTAGTTAGTTGTCTTTCATGCATAGACCTTGGTTCAAAATCCAGGTACTATAACTGGTCTCTGGAGTGATCCCTCAGCACAGAACTAGGAGAAAGCTCTGAGAACTGCTGGATGTAGCCTAAAAAAAAAAAAAAAAAAAAAAAAAGCTTTTCTAGCATATTAGATTTCACACATTACCTTCAGATTGAAAATCTTTTAGAGATACTGTGAGAGGTTTGTCTTTCCCCTGATGATTCTTTCTTTTATCTTTCTTATTCATGATCTTTGACTGAATTGAAGTAGTTTCAGCAGTTTCATACTCCTAAAACAATAATAAACTATAGTTAACTCTAGGAAAATCAACTCTTTGATTGTTTTCAAAATAATTTTTATTGTGACCAAAAGTTTGTTTTTTTAGTTATTTTTAAAGACAAATACAATATAAAAAACTGGAGCCAGAGAGATAGTATAGCAGTAGGGCATTTGCCTTGCATGCGGCTGACCCAGGAGGAACTCAGTTAAATTCCTGGCATCCCATATGGTCCCCCCCCCCCGCCACCCCCCCACCCCACCCCCCCTCCAAGCCTGTCATCGGTGATTTCTGAGTGCAGAGCCAGGAGTCACTCACTGCTGGGTGTGGCCTAACAACCAATCAATCAATAAATAATGCTTTAAAAAAATCAAACTTAAATTATTTAATTACATAAGAGATAGCATGGAAGTAAGGTGTTTGCCTTTCATGCAAAAAGATCATTGGTTCGAATCCCGGTGCCCCATATAGTCTCCCGTGCCTGCCAGGAGCGATTTCTGAGCATGGAGCCAGGAGTAACCCCTGAGCACTGCCGGGTGTGACCCAAAAACCAAAAAAAACAAAACAAAACAAAACAAAAAAAACCCTAAAATTTATATTAACAAATATACCTTGGTCTATACATCCACTTGCAGCCACTTTCTTCATTTTTTTTGTTTTTGTTTTTGCTTTTGGGCCACATCTGGTGACGCTCAGGAGTTACTCCTGGCTCGTGGAAACATATGGGAGCCGGGGGAACGAACCGTGGTCCGTCCTAGGCTAGCACGAACAAGGCAGACAGACGCCTTAGCGCTCCGTGCCACTACTCCGACCCATCTTCATTTTAAGACCAAATAAATACAATAATCTATATCCAGATGAGTGGTTGAACCTGCACAAGAGCAACAAGGCTGTAGGACGCAGACACAAAAGCTTTTGGACCCAGAGGCTGGAAAATGAGATGCATAACAACTCATACAAGAGAAGAGGCTGGAAAAGAGCCTCAAAACAAATGATAAAACAATGGGAACAGTCTTCAAAAATGGGAACTGAAGATCCCATTAAAGACTGAAGAAGTCTTTAATAAACTCAACAGAAATAAAGTAAGAATCATTGGAGTCCCAGAGAGAAAGAAAAAAATTCCATGAAGTTTCAATAATAAAGGACATCATTGTAGAGAAAATCCCAGAGCTAAAGAAAGCATGCAACAAAATGCTACAGGCCCAAAGAATAATATCAGCCAAAAGAGATCCAAAGAAAAGAACCCCAAGACAAGTCCTAGTCACAATGATGTACATCATATATAGGGATGAAATACTGAAAGCAGCAAGATTACATTCAAAGAAGCATCCCTAAGATTTACCAGACTTGTCACAAGAAACCCTCAAGGCCAGAAGGCAGTGGAGGGATATAGTGACAAAAATGAACAAAATGCATGTATCACCAAGAGTATTTCACCCAGCCAGACTTATATTCAGGTTTGACGGAAAGATACACAGCTTCACAGAAAAAATAAAAGCTTAGAAACTTCACAGATTCTAAACCAGTCTAAAAGGATGAACTGAAAGATCTACTTTAAAATAAGACAGACCACAAGATATACCAAACTCCTACCAAACGATGACAATTTCATAGCAATCGTCTCTCTCAATAGCAATGGACTAAAGCACCTGTTAAGAGACCTGGTAAGAGTGACAAAATGGATCAAAAGCTGAATTCAATCAATATTTTGCTGCCTACAAGAAACACATCTGAATAGCCAGAATAAACACAGACTTAAATTCAAAGGTTGGAGGACAATCATACAAGAAAACAACTCCCTTAAAAAAGGCTAGAGTGGCCATATTAATTTCAGATGACAGAATTTTAGACTTAAAAAAGTTATAAGGGACAAGTATGGGCATTTATTAATAATTAAGGAATATACCCAACTACAATCATGCTTGTTATAATGGTGCCTAAATAAAAATTTTACATAGAAAATAAATAATTAAGGAATATGTAAAACAGGAAGAAATCACACTCCTATAAATATGTGTACCCAATAAGGTATAGTAAAATATTTAAAAGAACTACTGAAAAACTTGAAGTTATCAATAATAAAACAGTAATAGTGGGAGACTTCAACACTGTCTTGGCACCACTTGATAGGTCAACCAGGCTAAAAGCTTAGAAGAATATACTAGCACTGAAAGGAGGAATGGAAAAAATTGGCCTAGTGTATATATATATATATGGCTCTTCACCCTCAGGAAACTGGATACACATTCTTCTCCAATGCACGTTTCATTTTCCAAAACAGACCACATGATAGCCCATAAAATATACTACATAAAATAAGGATGACAAAAATTGTACAAACTGCCTTCTCAGACCATGATGCACTGAAGTTAGAAGTGAATAACAGACATAGAAGGGAAATTTTAACACCTGGAAATTAATTTGCTCATTACTGAATAGCCAGTGGGTGGGTTAGAGACTAAATCAAAAGATTCCTGAAAACAAATGAGAATGAAAAACAAATTAACAGTCTGTGGAACACAGCAAAAGCTGTACTGAGGAAAATTTTATCACTTTGCAAGCATTCATCAGAAAAAAGGAGCCCACATAAATGACTTAATGTCATAGCTTACAAAACTGGAAAGTGAACTACAAAATGAACCAAAAATAGGGAGACAGAAGGAAATAATAAAACTTCGAGCAGAAATCAATGAATGGAAAATCCATAAAACAAAAAAAATCAATGAAAGCAAGAGTTGGATCTTTGAAAAAATAGACAAGATTGATAAACCACTAGCAAAATTCACAAAGGAAGAAAGAGAAACTTAATAAACTTAATCAGAAATGAAAACAGGCAGATTACTACAGATACTATAGGACTCTCAAACCTCCCAAGGTTTGAACCATTACGATTTACCATATTTTAACAGATCCATCACTATTGAGAAAGTTAAAATGGTAATCAAAAGTCTTCCCAAAAACATAAGATCAGGCCCTGATGGATTCACTAATGAATTCTTTCAAACCTTCCAAGAGGATCTACTGCCTGAACTTTTCAGGCTTTTCCAGGAAACTGAAGAATTAGATACACTCCCAAGTAGTTTTTATGAAGCTAACATCACCCTGACACCAAATCCAGACAGAGATGCCACCAAAAAAGAGAACTATAGACCAATATCCCTGAGGAACATGGATGCAAAGATCCTTAACAAAAACCTGGCGAATAGGATCCAATATCTCAAGAAAAACATACACCATGACCATGTAGGATTCAATCCAGAGAAGCAAGGATGGTTCAACATACGCAAGACATTCAATGTAATACACCACATAAACAAAAGAAAAATTAAAAACTGTATGATCATATAATATATGCAGAGAAAGCATTTGATTAGGTGATAAACACTCAACAAGATGGAAATGGAAGGTACTTTCGTCAATATAGTCAAGGCCATTTTCACAAGCCCATGGCAAATATTATACTCAATGGGGGAAAACTGAAAGCCTCCCCCCCCCTAAGATCTAGCACAAGGCAAAGCTACCCCTCTCTCCCCTATATAGTACATTCAATGGCAATTAGGCATGAAAAAGATATCAAGAGCATCCAGATAGGAAAGGAAGAAGTCAAGCTCTCACTGTTTGCAGATGACACAATACTATACATAGAAAATCCTGAACACTCTACCAAAAAGCTCCTAGAAACAATAGATTTATATAGGAAAGTAGCAGGCTACAAAATTTACACACAAAACTCAATGGCCTTCTTATACACAAATACAGAGAAGAAATAGACATTAAAAACCAATCCCATTCACAATACCACAAAAATTCAAATAACTTGGAGTCAACTAAAGAGTAAAGGGTCTATACAAAGAAAACTATAAAATATTGCTTCAAGAAATATAAGAGGACACAGGAAATGGAGACATATCCTGCTCATAAATTGGGAGGAGTAACATCATTAAAATCGCAATAGTCCCCAAAGCATTGTACAGATTTACTGCAATCCCTCTAAGGATACTCATGACATTCTCCAAAGTAGTGGATCATACACTCCTGAAATTCCTCTGGAACAATAAATGGTGAAGAATAGTTAAAATAGGGCCCGGACGGTGGCGCTGGAGGTAAGGTGCCTGCCTTAGGACGGACCGGACCGCGGTTCGATCCCCCGGTTCCCATATGGTCCCCCGTGCCTGCCAGGAGCAACTTCTGAGCGCATAGCCAGGAGTAACCCCTGAGCGTCACTGGGTGTGGCCCAAAAACAAAAACAAAAAAAAAAAAAAAAATAGGGCCCGGAGAGATAGCACAGCGGCGTTTGCCTTGCAAGTAGTCGATCCAGGACCAAAGGTGGTTGGTTCGAATCCTGGTGTCCTATATGGTCCCCTGTGCCTGCCAAGAGCTATTTCTGAGCAGACAGCCAGGAGTAACCTCTGAGCACCGCTGGGTGTGGCCCCCCCCAAAAAAAAGAATAGCTAAAACAGCCCTAAGGAAAAAGAAGATGGGAGGCATCACTTTCACCAACTTTAAATTGTACTACAAAGCAATAATCATTCCAGCATGACACTGGAATAAGGACAGACCCTGAGACCAATGGAATAGACTTGAATATTCAGAGAATGACCCTCAAACTTACAATCAATTAATCTTTGATAAAGAGGTAAGAAATGCAAGCCTCTTCACCAAATGGTTTTGGGACTGTGTTGGGACTACTGGTCAGCCACACGCAAAAAAGCAATCTCGGACCTTTATCTAACACCATACACAAAAATCAAATCAAAATGGATTAAAGCCCTTGATATCAGATATAAATTGTAAGGTATAGAGAAGGAAACATAGGCAAAGCACTCCATGACATTAAAATTAAAGGCATCTTCAAAGAGAAAACATCACTCTCCAAACAAGTGGAAGCAGAGATAAACAAATGAGATTACATTAAACTGAGAAGTTTCTGCACTTCAAGGAAACAGTGACTAGGGTAAAAAGCTCACCCACGAATTGGGAGAAACCATTCATACAACACCCATCAGATAAGGGGCTAATATCTAAAATATACAATGTATTGACAGAAATTAACAAGAGGGCTGGAGTGGTGGCGCAGGGCGTAAGGCATCTGCCTTGTGCGTGCTTGCCTAGGATGGACCGTGGTTCGATCCCCCAGCATCCCATATGGTCCCCCAAACCAGGGGCAATTTCTGAGCGTATAGCCCTCTGCATTCCTATGTTCATCAGAGCACTATTTACCATAGCCAGAATCTGGAAACAACTCAGATGCCCAACAACAGATGAATGGCTACAGAAACATGGTACAGTGGAATAGTAGATAGCTGTTAGAAGAAATGAAGTCAAGAAATTTGCTTATACATGGATGGATTTGGAGACTATTATGATGAGTGAAGTAAGTTAGAGGTAGAGAGATAAGCACAAAATAGTCTCACTCATCTGTGAGATAAGCACAAAATAGTCTCACTCATCTGTTGGATTTAAGAAAAAAAGACAGTTTAATAATAACACCGAGAAAGAATAAAGATGAGGGCTGTAAAGGATCAGCCCATGATAAGAAGCTTATCACAAAGAGTGGTAAATGCAGTTAGAGAAATAACTTCACTAACAGCTATCATAAATGTGATAGAGAAACACAATGCCTGTCTTGAAGACAGGCTGGGACAACAGTAGCAGGGAAAGTTGCACTGGTGAATGAGGCTGTGCATTTTGAAACCCAATTACAAACATGTTTGTAATCACTGTGCTTAAATAAAGATTTATCATAAACATCTATAACCAATTTATTTTCCTGGCATCTGTTCTCTAACATTAAGATCAAACTCCTCTTAAATACTAAATCCAAAAGTCATTCATTAGTTTTTCAAGTATCTTTTGGTTCTTTCACCATACTTCTGATAACTTTTTTTTTGGTTTTTGAGTCACATCTGGAAGTGCTTAGGGGTTACTCCTGGCAATGCACTCAGAAATTGCTCCTTTAAGGCTTGGGAACCATATGGGATGCTGGGATTCGAGCCACCATCCTTCTGCATGCAAGGCAAATGCCCTATCTCCAAGCTATTGCTCAGGCCCCACTTCTGATAACTATTGTCTCCTTCAGTGGTTTCTTTTTTCCCCGACTTTCTTTTAAAATATAGTTGCTATTTCTGTTCTTTTGCTTTATACACTGTTCTTTTAAAACATCTTTAAACATTTATTATTTTAGGGGCAGTATCCAGTGATGCTTGGGCTTACTCCTGCCTCTGTGCTAAGAAATCAATCACTCCTAGTGAGAATTGATGACCATATGTGATGCAGAGGATTTAATCCAGGTCAATCACACTCAAGACAAGAATTTTATCCACTATACTATTTTTTGTTTTGGTTTTCTGGTTTTTGTTTTTGAGCAAACCTGGTGTTCATGATCACTTAAATAAGGCTCAGAAGACTATGTCTCTAGCCCCTATATCCACTATTTTTCAAATCCACAGTCTACAGTTATACTCAGTAAACTGAGGATTTCTGTATAAAAAGAACTGGGATGTCAATAGGCTTCAAGGCTGGAGAGGTAGAGCAGAGTGGTAAGATGTCTGTCTTGCTGTCTTGCTGATGAGACTAGGACGGACTGCGGTTTGATCCTCCAGTGTCCCATATAGTTCCCCAAGCCTGGAGGGATTTCTGAGCACATAGCCAGGAGTAACCTGAGTGTGGGTGGGGAGGAGGGAGTGGGGTTGCTGAAAAACCTAAAAAAATTTTAAAATGACACCAATGAGAATGGGATTCAGCCTCTCTTTCCTCTTTAACTGATGCCTTTCAGTTAAGACTTCCTCAGTGAACTGCCCCTGAGGGTAGGTGGACCAAGGTTATGTAAGTGGGTGTAAGGGGAGATTCAGCAGATGCTTGGGGAGCCTTCTGACTTGAAGGTCCAAGTGGATGGGGGGAAGAGAGAGAAACTGTGGATATTGGATTTGGGATACTGATTTGGGTTTGTGGTGTGATAGTTTGGTATCTTAAAACATAAAAGCATTTATACTCTTGCTACCTCATTAAGTTAAATACATGTATAAACAAGCATTTGGTAAATGATAAATAGACTAAAATGTCATGCTAAATGTTAATTACATAAATATGCAGGCTAATGTATTATTTTATTGTAATATTGAATTAAAACTCAATTAAACCAATGCTATCACATGAAATTAAGCCTGGCATATAAAAGAAGTACCTTTATTCTTCAAAAATCACTACTATATCATAAAACTAATGTTTTTTGGTATGTGACTCTTCCAAGAAAAGCAGCTGAAACCATATTTTATCAGCACTATCTACTCTACTTCTTTATCTAAATATACCAGCAATTATTTTACTTATTATTTGAGGTATGGGAGCTCAGGAGATCTACTGGTACAACAAAGGATCTTTGCCACTGCGACTCATCACAAGGTTCTAGATAAGCAATGCTACTTTTTTTTTTTTTTTGGCTTTTGGGTCACACCCGGCAGTGCTCAGGGGTTACTCCTGGCTCCATGCTCAGAAATTGCTCCTGGCAGGCACGGGGGACCATATGGGGCACCGGGATTCGAACCGATGACCTTTTGCATGAAAGGTAAACGCCTTACCTCCATGCTATCTCCAGGGCCCCAGCAATGCTACTTTTGAGTCCTGCAGGACTGGGGATGCTGGAGACCTCCAGTATTGACCAAAAGGTGGCTGGAGTTGGGTGCATGGTAGGTGTACCTTAACTGCTGTATATCCTTCCACGTAAAAACATAATTATTTTAGCTTTAGAATTTTAACATATATCTATACTATATTATGTTAAATATTCTAGTTGATAAATTTTATCTCGCAATGTGTAAGTTAAGTCAACTTTTCTAGAGTAAGCTAAAAGTCCTATTTCCATAATTCTATAATCTTTGTTTCTAAAAAGACAAATAGCAAGAAAGATCAGTAATATGAATTATTTCGCAATGTGGAAAGTAAAAGTAACAAACCAGAATAAAGTTCATTTTACTGACTTTTATTTCTTAACTTCAAATTGCAAAAACAATTCCTGTAATTTTTTTGTTTTGTTTTGAGAACCATACCTCGTGGTACTCAGGGCTTACTCCTGATTTTGTGCTCAAAAATCTAAAGAGATCTTAATTGTAAAATATTCATGATACTACTTAGTGATGAATAAAAAGGTAGGGGGGCCGAAGAGATAGCATGGAGATAAAAGCGTCTGCCTTGCATTCGAATCCAGAATCCTGGCATCCCATATGGTTCCCCGAGCCTGCCAGGAGCAATTTCTGAGAGCAGAGACAGGAGTAACCCGAGTGTTGCAGGGTGTGGCCCAAAAAAACAAAAACCAAAGCAAACAAAAAAAAGGTAGTCTTAGCTTTGAAGACTTAAAACCTCTAAAGTATCTACATCAATAAATAAATACCTTTTTATGTTCTTCATATTCTAATGTACTTAGTAACAATGCTTTCTCAAGGTCGGCTTCAAACATTTCAGATGTAAGCTTAAAAAAAAAGAAAAATTTCACAATAGATTATATCATATAATTATTAGCATGATACAACAAGGCCAAATAACCATCACAATAAAAGAAATATTTAAAAACATATCTGGGGGTTTGCATGTAAGGCTCAGTGGTAGAATATCATCTTTTCATGTGTAGTCTAAGGTTCAATAGCTGGCACTTCAAAAATAATATTCCAACATATCAAACCTTCACTTTAAGAGAAAACTGATTATTCCAAAAATATAATAATACAAGAGGGGTAGACATGTAGCTCAAGCAGTACAGCACAAACTTTCTATTTAGAAGTCCTGGGTTTAATTGCTGTAACTATAAGTACCCCACCTCCAGTGCTACTGGATATGACTTATGGGCCCTAACCACGACTGCAGTGGTCCTTAAAATAATAAAAAAATATGAATACTAAAATATAGCTCAATAAGGATTACAAAACATGCTATATTTCCTTAAAATAGACTAATCCCGAGTACAAATTTTTAAGGTGAATTGAATGCTCCTTTGTATATCAGTGTTATAGAATCTTCTATTCTTTTTAGTTGTCCTCCCTTTAAAATCTTCTAGTATTACCATGTTTCTCTGAAAATAAAACATCCTCCGAAAATAAGACCTATTTAAAGGCTTCCTTCTAGGTGAAGTATAAGGCAACCCTCTGAATATAAAGTCCCCTCAGGCTCTGTCTCCGAATGAAGATTACTTTACCATGAACTGTTGCTAGGGCTGCTCCAACTGGTGTCTAGCAATCAGTGACATTACATTAAGTCCTGACACCATACTGTAAACAGGTAATACATTTCCTTTATTTTCATTTAATAATAAATGTATACCATATTCTTTTTCATGGAAAAATAAGACATAAAATAAGTGCATAGTGTATCTTTGGGAGCAAAAATTAATATAAGACACTGTCTTATTTTCAGGGAAACAGCATTAGATATAGTGATTATTTAACGGTCTATGTTGTTTGCTCTTACTTTTTGATTTTGTTTTGGGACACACCCAACAGTGCTCAGGGATCACTTCTGGCAGGGCTCAGGGTGCCAGAATCAAATCCAGGTCAACCACATACAAGACAAGTGCCTGCACATTGTGTTATCTTCCCAACCTCCTTTTTTTTTTTTCTAACCTTAGTCTTAATCTATTATGTCAATTTTGTTGACAGCTTATCTAAAATTTTCCCGTTGATTCAGTATTCTTCATTATATACTGTTCTTTAATCCTTCTAAAGTTTTTAGTAACTTAATTATAAGAGTGTCAATATTAGTTTATTGTTTTTTTGGTTCATACATGGTGATGCTCAGGGGTTACTCTTGGCTATGTGTTCAGAAATCGCTCCTGGCTTGGGGGACCATATAGGACACCAGGGGATCAGACTACGGTTCATCCTAGATTAGTGATGGCAAGCAGACACCTTACTGCTCTGCGCCACCGTTCTGGCCCCTAATTTATGTTTTTATTGTTCAAAGTGACCTGATCTCAACACCACCTTGTTACTTTCAAGCCTACCTCTTCAGTTTCACTCACCTCTCCCCCACTAATCTGAGTGGTAATCTGAGTTTACTATCCAAAGTCAAGAAATTTTCATTGTTCAATTCTGTCCTTTTCTCTATATTTCACAGATGAGATCATAAAGTATTTGTCCTTCTTCCCTGGCTTACTTCACTTAACATAGATTACACTTTTAGTTTAACCCAAGCTGCAATTAACTGAAAGATTTTATCTTTTCTTACTGTTCATAAGTATGCCATTATACATACGTATCACTTTTTTTTCACGTCATTAGATATTTAGGCCGTTGCTGACTATTGTATTTAAGTGTTTCAATGAAAATAGGAGTACATAAAGCTTTCGAAAGGTATGTTTTTGTGTTTGAAGTAGAAACCAAGAAATAAAATCCCTAGGTTGGTTATATAGGAACACTATTCTTGTTTTTTTCTTTTTTTTTGGGGGGGGGGCACACCCGGCAGTGCTCAGGGGTTACTCCTGGCTCCATGCTCAGAAATTGCTCCTGGCAGGCACGGGGGACCATGTGGGGCACCGGGATTCGAACCGATGATCTTTTCCATGAAAGGCAAACGCCTTACCTCCATGCTATTTCCTGGGCCCCAGTTTTTTCTTTTTTTTAAGAAATCATGTTATTTTAAATGGAGTTGAAAAACAAATTCTAATCCTTTTCCAACAGTGAATGATGGTTTCTTTTTCATCACATTCCCTGCCAACACTGATTGTTTTCAGTCTTTCTGATACAGACCAGTCTCAATGTTGAAATTAGTTACCTCATTGTTGGTTTGAGTAGAATTTCGTAATACTAAGTGACAACACTTTTTCATAAGCCTACTGAACATACTTGCCTTGTGCCTGATGTCTTAAGGAATGTTTTCATTTTTTCGTCAGTGAGAATATTGGCTGAGGGTTTGTTATGGTCATTACAACCTTAAGATTCCTTCTATTTTTTTTTTTTTTTGGTTTGTTTATTTGGGGGCCACTCCCAGCAGTGATCAGGGGTTATTCCTGGCTATCTGCTCAGAAATCACTCCTGGCAAGCACGAGGGACCATATGGGACACCGGGATTAGAACCAACCACTTTAGGTTCTGAATCGGCTGCTTGCAAGGCAAACGCCACTGTGCTATCTCTCCGGGTCCCTATTTTGTTGTTTTTATCATGAATAGATGGTGAACCTTATCAAAACCTAACTCTGCATCTATTGGTATGGTCACCTAATTTTAACTCTTCTTTTGTTGATATATTACATGAATTCATTTCAAGGATACTGAACTATTCTTGCATTTCTGAACTAAATCCACTTGATCATAGTGGTCAGTTCACTAAATTTCCTTGAGGATCTTTGTATCAATGTTCAAATGGGATATTAGCCTGAAACTTCCTAAACAGTCTACTTGCATTTTTTTTTTTTTTTTTGGTTTTTGGGTCCCACCCGGCAGTGCTCAGGGGTTATTCCTGGCTCCATGCTCAGAAATTGCTCCTGGCAGGCACGGGGGACCATATGGAGCACCGGGATTCGAACTGATGACCTTTTGCATGAAAGGCAAACGCCTTACCTCCATGCTATCTCCCGGACCCTGCTTTTGATATTAGTAATATTGATGTTACAGAAGCTACTGGGAAAGAATTCCATTTCTTTGCTATTTGCTTGCTTGTTGGGGGCCACACCCAGTGATATTCAGTGGCTGCTCCTGGCTCTGCACTCAGGAATTACTCCTGGTAAGGCTTGGGGGGCAACAGAGAATGTCATGGATCGAACCTGGTTTGGCTGAATGCAAGGCAAGTACTCTACTGTACTCTTTCTGGCTCTGAGTTTGGTTTGGGAATTGGGTTTTATTAAGCCATAGCCAATGGTGCTCAGCAGTTACTCCTGGCTTTGCACTTTGGAATTACTCCTGGTGTGCTTGAGGGAACTATGTAGGATACTGGTGTTAATCCTGGGTCAACCATATGCCAGGCACATGTCCTAATCACTGTATAATCTCCTTAATGTTTGGTAGAATTAACTGGTAAACCCATCTAGATGTAAGCTTTTACTTCTTTGCTTTTGGGCCACATCTGGGGGGCAGTCAGGAGTACTACTGGCTCTGTGCTCAGAAATAGCTCCTAGCAGGCTCTGAGAACCATATGGGATGCTGGGAATCAAACCTGGGTCCATCCCATGATCAGCGACATGCAAGGCAAAAGACCTACACTGTGCTATCACTCCAGCCCCATGGCTTTTATTCTTTGGGGATATTTTGTTTGTTTTATTTTGGTCAACATCCAGTGGTACTCAGGGGTTAATCTGGCTCTGGGGGACCATAAGGGATAGAAAGCGTTAACCAGGGTCTGAACCAGGGTCAATCCTGGGGCAACTGTGTGCCAGGCAAAAGCCCTACCTGCTGCTGTACTATCATATCACTCTGGCTCAGAGAATTTTAATTTTCCAATTTCCTTATTCATAGTTGGTCTGTTGAGGTTTTCTACTTACTCCTGATTCTATCTCAGGTTTTATTACTTAAAATTTGTATCCTGGGGCCAGAGCCGTAGCACAGCAGATAGAGCATTTGTCTTACATGCAGTCAACATGAGTTTGAGTCCCTGAATTTCAGCCTCGCCATCCCATATTGTTTTTCGGGCTTGCAAGGAGTGATTTCTGAATGCAAAGCCAAGAGCAACCCTTGAGCGCCCTCTGGGTAAGGCCCAAAACCAAAAAATATTTATAGTCATTGCGTCTAGGTTCTCTAGCTTAGAGGCAGAGTGTTGTTTATAGTTGCTGAGATCTTTATGTGTTTGAGGTATCTAGTGAAATTTGTTTCTTCTCATCTATGATTCTATTTGTTGGTTTGTTTATTTTCTCTATTTTTCTCAGAGTATGCTAAGGCTATTCATGTTATTCTTTTGAAAAAAGATTCCAGTTTTACTGACTCTCTAAATTACTGTGGTTTTCCACTCTTCCCATGACACTGATTTCTGCTCTAATTTTTTTAATTAATTTCTTCCTATTACTTATTTTAGGATTCATATGTACTTCCTTCTCTGGTTTCTCAAGCTATGAGATTTGGTTATTTGACCATTTTGTTTTCTGATGTAGACCTGTATTGCTATCCTATTCTTTTGTATTTGGTTTTTGGGCCATACCTGGTGATGCTCAGGGGTTACTCCTGGGCTATGTGCTCAGAAATCACTCCTGGCTTGGGGGACCATATGGGAAACCAGGGATCGAACCCAGGTCTGTCCTGGGTCAGCAGAGAACAAGGCAAATCCCCTACCACTGCGCTATTGCACTGGCCCCATCATTCCTACTCTTTTTCTATTCTTTTCTTTTTTGGGGGGGCACACCTAGTGATGCTCAGGGGTTACTTCTAGTTGGCTATTCACTCAGAAATTGTTCCTGCTTGGGAAACCAGATGGGATGCTGGGGGATCAAACCACAGTCCGTCATAGGTTAGTGTGTGGAAGGCAAACACCCTACAGCTTGTGCCACTACTCTGCCCCCCCCCACATCATTTCTATTCTTTCAACAGTGTTGACTTCCCTCCACCAAAGTTCCCAGTATGCATCTCATACCTCCACATTAGCCCCTAACCTGCCAGTGTAACAGGTCCATTTTATTTTATTTTATTTATTTATTTATTTTTTTTACTGGTTTTATGTCAGGATTTCCATTTTATTTAATTTATTTATTTTTAATTTTGAGAACAAAGATGCAAAGAAAGAGGACAAGGTAAAGTTACAGTGGAAGGACAATCACCCATAAACAGAGTTCACATAAGTCCCCTTGCTGATGTCTTAACATTGAATTTTCAGTCAAAGGATATTAAGAAAAATAAAACAGAACCCATGCATAATTACTTTGTCCCTCAGTCCCCAGAT
>PVKC010032222.1:0-14416 GCA_004027635.1 Crocidura indochinensis | reverse complement strand
ATAGACATCTTATCAGGAGCTTGTAGTTGATTCCTTAATACATGTTTCTGGTTTTAGACACCCTGTGTTTAGGCTAGAAATTTTCCATACATTTTCCTGTGATTCGCCTATGCAAACAGCCACTCTTTCATTGTTGCCTAGCCTTTTTCTTTAATTTTGTAGACAATATTGTTTGTTTGTTTGTTTGTTTTTACTAAAAACAAAAGGGGGAATTGTTGCATATGTAAACATTTCTAATCTTATCATGATTTGGAATTTTTATGTATAAACATTTCTGGACCTACCCTGATCCTACCCTGGTCAGTGATTGGACCCTACTCTAGGGTGTGACCTGGCATTCTGCCCCTACCCTAGGGTGGTACCTGATTCTAGTGTATAAAACAGAGGTCTGTGGAAGGCTTAGGGCTTTTGGTTGGAATGGATGCTGAGTCATTGGACCTCAGTTCTTTCCACCGAATAAAGCTGATATTTCCACAAATCTGACTCTCCGTGAGCTGTTTACTCGCCGATTCACTTCAGAACTGCTGGTTACTGGGTGGTAGACGCATTCTCTGAGCTGGAGGGGAGAGAACTCGTCCTCCTTACCTCAATTAGCGAACCTCTCCTGGGAACTGATTTCTTCACTGGGGAATTTCTTCCTGGGTTACCAGGACTCCAATGATTCTTATGTTGTTTCTGTTGGATTTGTCAAGAATTTCTATTTTCATCTGTTCACATTCTTTGAGTATTTTTCCATTGTCTGATTGTTTGCTTTAAGGTTCTTTTCCAGTCTCTTATGCTGTATGGAATTGTTCTGCATCTCTTCTTACAGCTTGCTGCTTCTGTCCTCGGCTGCTGTTACTCTGTTGAAGAGGCTTTTCATTGAGTTTCTAATTACATTTACTGAGGTTGTCAGTCCTGTCATTTCAGTTTGGAGTATTTCCATCTTTGTGTTCTTTTCAGCTTGATCTATTCTTTCTTTGAGTTCTATGAGCATCCTCCATATTACTACTCTAAACTCCTTGTCTGAGAGGTTAACTATGTGGTTGGTACTTTCTGGGTCATCAGCACTGCCATCTTCATTCTCTATGCAAGCGGTTGTCCTGTGTTGTTTCCCCATTGGCAGCTTGTAGTGTGGATTTTACTGCGTTTTGTGGTGGGGTTCATGGACAAGGAAATGTGCACAGTCGCGCTCCTACCTTTTTCTTCATTTCCTGGCTGGTGAACCTTGATGGGATTAAGTATACTGGGGTCTTCCTCAACAGACTCCCACAAGGATCAGGAAGCCAAAAATGGATGGATGCAGAGGCTTTTGAAGGCACCAGGCAGGAGATGGTACCACCTTGTGGGCTAGGATTGCCTAGCTGGCCTGCGAACCTTGATGGGATTAAGATGGGATTAAGTTCACTGGGTTCTTCCTCAGCAGTCTCCCGCAGGGATCAGGAAGCCCTATACTTCTTCTGTTGTTGTTGTTGTTTAGCAAATCTTTTTTGATGTGGACTCCATATATATAAATTAACTTTTGTTTAGTTGGTTGTTTTTTGTTTGGGGGCCACACTTAGCAGTACTCAGGGCTTATTCCGAGTTCTGCTCTTAGAACTCACTCCTTGAGAAATAGCACAGCAGCGTTTGCCTTGAAAGCAGTTGATCCAGGACCAAAGGTGGTTGGTTCGAATCCTGGTGTCCCATATGGTTCCCATGCCTGCCAGGAGCTATTTCTGAGCAGACAGCCAGGAGTATCCCCTGAGCACCGTCGGGTGTGGCCCAAAAACAAAACAAAGCAAAATGAAACAAAACAAAACAAAACAAAACAAAAAAAAAGAACTCACTCCTTGAAAAGCTCTGAGGACCATTTGAATGGCCAGGATTGAATTTAGGCTGCCTCAAGCAAAGCAAGCACCCTACCCTACTATACTCTCTCTGGCTCCTTTATATGAGCATTTTTTCAGAACTCTCATTTTGATCTATAACCATCTAGAGTCATCATATCCCTTGCTAATATCATGATTTTTCATTTCAAATATGGACCAAGACTAGAAGAGTGAGATCTAACTCCCAAATCTATGTAGAATTCATCTCCTAAGATCTGGTCTCCTATTCTCCACTGCTCATTTGAATCCTGTGTTTAGAAAATTGAATTTTGTTTTGTTTTGTTTTAGAAAATTGAATTTAAGATTTACCTCAAACTATCCTTTTCTGAGAGATCAGTTTCTATTCTGATCCACGATCAAACCCCATAACTTCATTTTCATTTTTATTCTACTTTTAAGCAGTTGCCAGGATGTTTCATTGCAGTATCTCTTGTCTTTTCTTTTGGTCATATTTTACATGTGCAGGTCAAACCTCAGTACCTGGTTTAGATGTTCATTGATCTCTCTCTGTATCTCTGTCTTTCTCTGCCTCTTTGTGTCTCTGTCTCTCTCTAATTTATCTTTTACCTCACCTGCGTAACATTTCTTGACTGATCTTAAAATTTTACATTGGTTCTATTATGTGTCTGTTTCTAAGCCTCATTACCAACAAACTCTAGACTACAGGAAACAAAGTGAAAAGGTTACATTATCTACAGAATGAGTGAAAATATTTTGTTATTTATATTAAATATAGGTTTTTTTTTGGTTTTGGTTTTGGTTTTTGTGCCACACCCAGTGACGCTCAGGGGTTACTCCTGGCTATGCGCTCAGAAGTCGCCCCTGGCCAGGGGGACCATATGGGGCAAGGGGGATCGAACTGTGGTCTGTCCAAGGCTAGCGCAGTAAGGCAGGCACCTTACCTCCAGCGCCACCGCCCGGCCCCTAAATATAGGTTTTACATATAAAATAAAGAACACCTTCAGTGTAAGAGCAGAAACCAAAATAGAACATTTAAGAACTGGACAAAGAAATAAGATGTTTTCTAAAGGTGCTGTACAAATGGCTAGCTGTAGTTGAAAGGTACTCAAAGTCACTAATTATCAGAAAAATGCAATTAAAATCTCAACACTTTCATTCTGAAGGTTATTATAAAAACAAAAGATAACATAACCCCAGATGCCATATATTGAGAATGCCTAAAAAATTCTAGGGTTTTGTAGGCAGAAGAGACAAGACCATTTCTAATTCAGAAAATAGACTTGTAGAAAAGGGAATCAAAGTAATCCTAGCCTAAAAATAAATGAGAACACAATGGTAGTTAGCTAAATAGTTTACAAAATAAACATTTTTGGTATGATGGCAATAAAAAGTTGGAAGTTAAAAGGTCTATAAATATAAAATAGCATTTAATATAGAAAAGGCTATTTAAATATAAATTTAACAAAGTCTCAGCATGCCGTTAGATGCCGAATATGAATATAACTGTCAAATATCATTTAAGAACATAAAGCAAGACATGAATATGCAGTTTGTTTTCTTAGATGGGAAGATTTAATTGCAAACAACTGTCGGTTACTCCAAGTTATTTTTATATAAATTAAAGGCATTTTCCATTTTTGCAGCTAAATAAAGCCATTACATAGTTCATTTGGAGGGAAAATAGTGTCTGAAAATAGTGGAAGAACAATTTTGCAATTTGGAATTATGAATATGTGGAGCTTAGTATACACAAAGGTGGTATTTCTAGTCAAATGAGAAAGAGTAACTTATTTAATAACAGTACTAAATAGGGTGCTGCCTATTTTTTTAAGGAAGCAAACCTAGAGTTTAATTTGACTCACACGAAAAAGAAAATTCTAAATGAGTTAAAATATAACATAAACATTTTAAATGTTGTGGGAACAGAGAGGCAGCATGGAAAAAAATAAAAAATTGCATGCAGCTCACCTAGGTTTGATTTCTGGCAGCACATATGATTTTCTGAATACCTTCAGGAGTGTTCTCTGAGCAAGGAGTTAGGAGTAGGTCCTCATCACTGAACCAGAAGCATGCCTAAAGCATCACCAGTTGGGGATCCCAAAATAAATATTTTATTTAACAACCATTGTTTAACTAAAAAATCAACAAATGATAAACACTGGACTAAAATACTTGCTTTCAGAGGATAGGTCTGAATTTTATCCTTGTTTTTGCTTGGTCTGCTGAGCCAGGTATAGTGGTTCTTCCTTTGGTTCCAGGAAAGTACGTTTCCATTACCAAATGTGGCACTCAGAACAAACACAATTGAATAATAAAATACTTGATGGAAATTTAAGATATTGTCTATATTAGGTAATTTCATAGTAGTGTCATCTTGGGTTACACTGCTGTAATTCTCATAAAGAGGATCTGTCTCTTGGGGAAAGCTATATAAACTCCCAGCTCGAGAGTTGGGGGTGTTACCGCTGTTACCGCTGGATTTGGTGCTGCTGTTGCTAGCTGGTTTTTCTCCTGGGGTTTCTCTTAGCTGTTTCTCCCAAACGCTGGCTGCATTTCCTGGACAGCTTCGCTGGATTAACTATTGGCTGGACTGCCCTGTTGTTTCTCCTGACTATCCCTGATTATACCTCTTTCATTGTCCTCTATTTGTCCTTGTCCTGGTCCCAAACCCAGCTCTCTTCCTCTTTCTCTCGCTCTTTCTTCCTAGGGGTTGACTGTAAGGCCCCTCTCTAGCTTCCCTACCCTGCCTGCTCCCCCATTAAATCTGGTCTCCGGAAAAACCTTTCTTGTCAGGGTCCTGCCTGCTCAGCCTTTGGCAGGAAGCGGCCTCAGGCAGTATAAAATAATACCAAGGCAGGGACTGGTGTGGTAGCATAACAGTAAGACGTTTGACTTGCATGTAGCTGACTTTGGGGGTGATTCCCAGCATCCCATATGAGCCTGCCAGGGGCTATTTCTGAGCACAGATCCAAGAGAAACCCCTGAGCATTGCCTGGTGTGACCCAAACAACAACAGCAAAATACCAAGGCAATATCTTAAAGAACACATAAATAAAATTAAAATTTACGTCTACATGTAAACATGGATATAAATACATTTGACATACACAAAATAATTACAGAATAAGATGTACACTAAACTGAATCTAAATATCCAAAAAGCATACCAAGAAATTACAATACTATGAATGATGATAATATGTAACATACAGCACATGCATAAGGAATCCCATAGAAAGATGACAAATCTAACTAGGAAATGGGCAAAAGGCTAATGGGAGAGGTGTCCACATATTCCAACTACTAGTCTACTCAGAGTATTTGCAGAAAGCAGCTCTTCACTCAGGAGTGAGATCTCTCACTTCCTCCTCCCCACTTGCCTCTTTAGATGTCATGTGACTGCTCCTCACCAGTAGAAGTTAATTGTGTGGTTCTTAGGTCAAGAAAGATAAGAAAAAGGTGGTTTTTTCTATTCTCTGTTCTCAAAATTCTAGGGAACAACAGAGTCATAAGATGGAAGCATCTGGATATAAAATGCATAGGGGTTAGTAGCTTAATAGTCAGCAAGCCTATGTATAACTAGAAGCCTATGTATGACCTTCCTAGAGTTAGCAAGATGCAAATTATTCAGATATACCATTTTGAAAAAAATCCATTAGATTTGCAAAAATTAAAAGGGCAACACTATCTAGGGCAGTGAAGAATCAGAAATAGACATTGTTAATGCAAGTGTAGCATGCTATAATCTTTAGAGAAAATAACCTGGCAAGATCAATTAAAATAGAAAATAAAAATTATGTAATATTATGCATACTATATATTGTTTGGGGCAACACCCACTGGTTCTTCGGGCTTATTACTGGTTCTGTTCTCAGGGATCACTCCTGGAAGTGTTCAGGGGACTATAAAGGTGCCACAAATGGAATCTGGGTCAGCTATGTGCAAGACAAGAGCCCTTCCCACTGTACTATCTCTCTAGCACTGATATGATATTTTTAATCTTGCTAGAAATATGTAATATGAATATGATCTGCATCTAGACCTAATTTTAAGTTTTAGAAATAAAAGATAAAAAGGTGATAGATAAATTAAGCTGAATTTCAGAATCTGCAATATTCTACAAGATAATTTAACTGAGCACATGAAATACAAGTGTCCCATCAAAAGAGTGACAGATGGGGCCGGAGAGATAGCACGGAGGTAAGGCATTTGTCTTTCATGCAGAAGGACAGCGGTTTGAATCCTGGCATTCCATATGGTCTCCTGTGCCTCCCAGGGGCGATTTCTGAGCATGGAGTCAGGGGTAACCCCTGAGCAGCATGGGTGTGGTCCAAAAACCGAAAAAAAAAAAAAAAAGTGACAGATCTGATTTTCAGCAAAGGATAACAAGGAAATATCAGAATCTAATGCAATACAATACAATTTATTAGGATAGAGTTCTTGTTAGAAAAGAAATTATAAAGGACACTCATAGAATATAGGAGAAATCTAAATATGACCCAAATATGAAAAGTTGTACATTATTTATTAATAATATTTATTATCAAGGAATGCATATGTTACTAGGGTTAGATGGGGGAAGCCAATGGAAGGAAATAGGTTATTTATGGCAGTTCTTCTGAAAGGGAGTCCTTAAGCACCCAAAACATCTGGATCTGGGAGCTTGTTAAATAAACCACAGGATAGTTAACCCCTTCCCAAGTTTATTGAGTCAAAAACTTTAGGTCAGGGCCTAACAGCTTTCTTTTGCTTTAATATTTTTTTTTATTTTAACACTGCCATGTAACAAGTTGTTTACAATAGCTTTTAGGCATTAAATGTTCCATCACCAATCTTACCACCAGTGTGACCTTTTTTCCACCTACGTTCCTAGTTTCTCACCCAACACTCAAACTTGTCCCCTTGCAGGCACAAGCAAATTCGCTTCATATTGTTTGGTACAACACAAAGGCAAATGGTATTATCAAAACAAATCTATAAGCCTGTAATAATTGTTCTAGCTCTCAATGGTGTTAACTAAAGTCATTGTCTGAGGATTTACTGGGCTGTAATTGGTTCTAGTCAATCCTGCATTACCATTCAGACTCACTGAGCTCAGTGATCTTCTATGCAACTTTCCCATCAGATTTGCTGTGTTTACTGGGCTGAACTTCTATGAAATTTTGAGGTTCAGGATTAATAGATCTTGAACAATTTGGTGTCTTGGTAGTTTGATAAGGTTCAGTTGTGCAGCTGGGCCGTTTCTGTTGGAGGTTGTCCAGTGTGACTGTGGGCTGTTGTGCCTTCAGGCAGAAAGGGGAATCTGCCCAACCCCTTTCTGAGAAAGCCCAGAGTCCTCAGCCCAGAGCAATCTAATTGGAAAGATTTGTCTCATCATTGTCTTTCGGAGATAAATTGTGGAACCGATTGCTTTTCTCAAGAAAGATGCTGGGTGTGGGTGGAGAGTGCTGAGGAGTGTGGGGGAACTTGGCCCACTCTCATTCCAAGAATACCTCAGACTTCTCAGCTCATAGACTGGTCCCACTTGGGAAGATTTAGCTGTTCATCATTAATTTTTTTAAAGTTCAGTTGTGGACCTCACCAACAGCTTACTTAAAAATATTTGTTATATTATGTTATTATATATTAAGTTAATGTAATTCTAATGAGGTTGACATTTATGGTGTTGGTATCGAGTTACTTCATTTCTTTTTTTTTTTTTTGGTTTTTGGGTCACACCCGGCGACGCTCAGGGGTTACTCCTGGCTATTCGCTCAGAAGTTGCTCTTGGCAGGCACGGGGGACCATATGGGGAACCGGGGGATCGAATCGCGGTCCGTCCTAGGTTAGTGCAGGCACCTTAGCTCCAGCGCCACCGCCAGGCCCCGAGTTACTTCATTTCTATATAGATTTTTATTTTGTTTTGTTTTGAGGTCACACTCCACAGCATTCTGGAGTTACCCCTGGCTCTGCACACAGAAATCTCTCCTGGCTAGCTCAGGGGACCATATGGATCCACCATATGGACACCAGGGATCGAACGAAGGTCCGTCCTGGGTTAGGGCATGCAAGGCAAATGCCCTACCGCCTCTGTCACCACTCCAGTCCCTACAATTGAATTTTTAAAACATACTTTGTAAGATAAATTCTAGTCTGTGTAAACTTTTTTCTTATTTTTTTTAATACTACTATTGAATTTAATCAATAAAAATGTTGTTTCCTTTCTTTTAAAGCTGTTGAGCAATATGTGGCTTTACTCAAAAGTTACACCCACTTTGGTATAGGATTGCTTCCTTTTTTTTTTTCCTCAGAGGACATATTGTACTAGGAATTGAACCTGGATCTTCCACATGCAAAGCACAAAAGCACACACTTAATCCATTGAGCTATGTCTATACACCACTCCCAAAAGAACTATTTCTCACTTCAATAAGATTTTAGGAGAGGGCCGAAGTGGTGGCACAAGGAGTAAGGTGTCTGCCTTGAGCGCTAGCCTAGGATGGACCGTTGTTCGATCCCCAGAGTCCCATATGGTCCCCCAAGCCAGGGGCGATTTCTGAGCACGTAGCCAGGAGAAACTGCTGAGCATCACCGGGTGTGGCCCAAAAACTGAAGAAAAAAAAAAGATTAACAACAACAAAAAAATATTTTTTGAGAGAGAACAAGTTAATCATGCTTAGTTTATCATCTTAAATGTGAAATTTCTTCCACTGTTCTTTCCAACTTCTCTGTCATATTTTTTTCTTTCTTTTAGGTACCTGGAATGCTATTATCTCCACAGTATGTTTCTAGTTCAAAATATTGTTTCTGGGTCGTTCACAGAACTGCCCAAAGTTAAAACATCATAGTGTGTTGCTAGCCACAGGACTTGCTTGGTTTGGTTATGGAGGGGGTGGCCCTGTGCCCTCTCTGAAAAGCATCACCATTCTCTCAAAAGAGATTCATTTGGTGGAACAAAATCCCAGCAAGCCTGAGAACTTTCATGCTCTCTGTTGGGTACCCCTAAAAAATATTTGCTCTTTCTGTCAGCAGAGAGACTAGCAGCCAACTGAAGCCATTAACCTACTTTTTAGATGGTTTCTGCTGCCTTACTATGAGTTAGAATTCAGATTACTAGCATAAGTGAGGCAGAAGTGAGCAGACCAATCAAATCACAAAAGAATTGGAATAACATGTACAGAGTTTCCCTGGGTAAGGAGAGTGGATCAACCCTTCCCAGGATTGAAAAGAGAGTTTGTTGAAGGTGACTTTTCAGACAGCATCATCCCTGGAGTTTGCAGTGCGATTTACTGGAAGAAGAGAAAGTCAGTCTATCAGGGTATAGGTGGAGGTTTGTTCTCTGGAGATTTTTTGGAGTGTATTGTTCTCATTCCAAATGAGAAAGGAAGGAGCCTTTGGGTGATCATGGTGTGCCACACTTGGCTTCCAGAGAACTGTGTTTTCTAGACGCTGGAATGAGAACAACAGTGAGTAGGGTACTTGCCTTGCATGAAGTCAATCTGAGCTTGATCCCAAACATTCCATATGACCCTGATAGGCCCGGAAGGTCCCAACCTTGGCTGCCTGGTGCAGAGAAATGAAGAGACTGATGCCCAGACAAATGGTCAAGTGAGTTTATTTCTGGTACCAGGGTTCAAAGCCCGCTCACAACCGAACGGGGGCAAAGAACCACATGGAGCTTCTCCTCCCTCCTTATATAAGCTAGGAAGTGGGAGGGGAAGGAAGGGGAAACACGACTTCCTTAAGGGCGGGGCTTCCACCACAGTAACCAGGGTAACACGAATCACCGGTGAGGTAGAGGTGAGGGCGGGGTTTCTGCCAAGGTAATGCTAATCATTGGTAAGGTAGAGGTGAGGGCGGAGCCTAACATGTGACAACTTCCTCCTTCACTAACAGGGTTGGGAAAACCAGACATGTGGTTCCTACACAATGGCGTCCCTCTCTGGCTGGAGTTTAATTTATATCATATTTCAGAGCTTTCATTAAAAGTATGTTTTCACTCCTTTCAACCCCACCCCCATACTAGGAGTGATTTCAGAGTGCAGAACCAGAAGTAAGCCCTGAACATCATCAGACATGGCCCCAAAATAAATAATGATAACAACAACAATGTTTTCTACTAAAGTCAATATTAATAAAAGACCAAAATACACACTTGACAGAGTTGGAAAGACTCTCCTAATTCCTTTATCAATGTGTTCAGTTAAATTGTTTAAACTCAAAAGGAAAAAATCTGAAGAAAAACCCAGGGAAATACCAAAGAACTATATCAGTAGGCCACACAGCACAGAGAGGGGACATCATTGCTTGCCAGGATGCATCTTTCTGGAGACATTTGTTCAGCTTTGATGATTCCACAAAGACCCTCAGACTGAAGTAATAAAATTTTCTTTAGCTTTACTTGGAAAGAAAGTTCGTGAGCCCTCTACATATGCTTGTACAGCCACCTCCTCCCCCCAAATTGATACACTGATGATTTTATTTATTTATTTTTGATTTTTGGATCACAGCTGGTGGTGCTCAGGGGTTACTCCTGGCTCTGCACTCAGAAGTCACTCCTGGTAGGCACGGGGGGAAGGAGGGACCATATGGGATGCCAGGATTCGAAACACCATCTGTTTGAATCAGCTGTGTGTAAGGCAAACACTCTACCTCTATACTATCTCTCTGGCCCCTAAATTTTCTAATTGTTCTCAGAACCAAGTCAGGCTCTGGACATCCAGCCTAGAGTCCCTTGTTGACTTCTCATGCACTCAGACTCTGGACCTTGTCTTTTCTGAATTTCTCCATTTTGCTGTCATCTGACTTCTACCTTTTTGCCTATTCCAGGACTTCTCAGCTTACCCTTTTTTTTTTTTTTTTTTGGTTTTTGGGTCACACCCGGCAGTGCTCAGGGGTTACTCCTGGCTCCATGCTCAGAAATTGCTCCTGGCAGGCACGGGGGACCATATGGGGCACCGGGATTCGAACCGATGACCTTTTGTATGAAAGGCAAACACCCTACCTCCATGCTATCTCCCGGGCCCCATATTCCAGGACTTCTCTTTCATTCACAGTTTCTCTTGGAAAATTAGTACCAGGTGTGCTGGTTCTAGCATTCACACTCTTCAACAATACAATATTTCAGCCACAAGATGACTGTCACAATCATACTTTATAGTAGAATGGCCTTTAGAGTTGACAAAGCACCTGTACAGGTATTGGTTCCATTGGTCTCACAATTGCCTCATCTTTCTGAATGAGGGAATTAAGCAAAAGAGACCAAATGTCCCCCTTGAAGGCTCTCTAACCAAAAGGGTAACAGAACTAAAGCCAGGATTAGATTTTCTGCTTCTAAATCCTCAACTCTCTTGTCTATTATTTTTTTTCGCTTGTCTATTATTAATCTATATTCTCTCAGCCCATCTTCTTAATGGATGTTGAAACTCTTCTAACACCATATTTCTAGCATCCCTTCTTTACTGGTTCCTTTTGAGGTTGCAGAGTGGTGTTTAGTGAGGCTGACAGATTGGAGGGAAGAAAAAAAGATCAACATTGCTCTTGTAGCAATTGATGAAAGATGCTAGCTACGCACTTCATTCTCACAGTCATCACAGAAGCCTGTTTAGAAGCAATGAAGTCATCAGCATGGCTTTAACCCTGAAGAGATCCCTGAAGGCATTTGAGCATCTGCAAAGTACACCAGACTGCTGAATACCCACTGGGTTCTGCCTCCACCCAGGGTGCTAAACTGTGGCCAGCTCTCCTTCTTACAGGTGTAAATAACTCTTAGAGAGAAAAATGATCTCTGCACCTGACTTTCAGAGGTTTAGACACCAGCAGCACAAAGCTTCTTCCTAGGAATGTGCTCTCAAGAGTCTGGTATATTGTCTCAGAGCCCCTGATGGCTTGGGAGCACTTTAGATGTTTGAGTGGGAGCTTCTCCAACCCTAGGACTTTAAGTAAGCAGACAACTGCTTCTAGTTACCCTAGAAAATTGAGAAAATGACCAGCTCAGGTGTTCAAATTTTGAGATCATATGATATGGAAAGTATATTTCCATATTTGTAAATTTTCATATATTTGAGTTATGCTCCAATATGTGATCTATCCTGGAGAATGTTCCATGTAGACTAAAGAAGAAAATATATTCCTATTTGGGGGGATAAAGACCCCTGCATATGGCCAACAATACCAGTTTTTTTAGCTCCTCATTTAGAGCTCTTGTCTTTTACTGATAATCTGTCTGGTTGAAAAGTGTTGAAAGTTGGGCCCGGAGACATAGCATGGAGGTAAGGCGTTTGCCTTTCATGCAGAAGGTCATCGGTTCGAATCCCCGTGTCCCATATGGTCCCCCGTGCTTGCCAGGAGCAATTTCTGAGCATGGAGCCAGGAATAACCCCTGAGCACTGCTGGGCGTGACCCAAAAAAATAAAAAAATAAATAAAAAAAAAAGAAAAGTGTTGAAAGTGGAGTGGTGAAATATCTCACTAGTATGTGTTTCCATCGATGTGCTTTTTCTTCTTTTTTTAATTCCTTTCTTATGGGGCAAAGTATTCATCTCTGGCTCTGAATTCAGGAAGTACAACTGGTGATATTAAAAGGACCTTATGGGATGCCAGAAATCAAACCCAGGGTGAAGGAACTATAAGCAATATCCAATATCAATATCCAATATCCAATATGTTCCAGTATCTAAATCTCAAAGTCTTCAATGAATTATATAAAGGGTTGGCATCTAGAATACACAAAACACTCACAAAGATAAAAAAAAACCCTAAAAATTCCCAACAAAAGGGGTTAGAGTAGGTAGAGCATTATATTTTCATATGGCTCATCCATATTAAATTTGTGGCATCCCATAATTCTGAGCCTGCCAGAATTGATTCCTGAGTGCAGAGACAGGAGAAAGTTTTGAACACAGTTGGGAATGGATGGCTCCCTTACACCCCAAACAAACAACAATTTGGAAAAGAAATGAACAGACCCTTCTTTAAAAAAGACTAATGTTCAACAAACACATGAAAAATCACTCATTACCGTTTTATTGGATAAATCCAAATCAAGAAGACAATAAGCTATCATCTTACTGATGAGAATGGCATATATCAAAAATACTGATAACAATCTGTGTCAGTGAGCTGTTTCTTGATGGAACTACATACAATATTTAAAGTATACTTGTCTACAAAATCTAAAGGTGCTCCTAAAGGTACATGATGTGGGGTTCAAGGTGTAGCCACTTAACTTTCACTTTGGAGATAATGTTCTGACATGCTCTTCAAAGCTAAAGCCCCTAGAAATTGAAGAAGAGGTATTGGAGTTTTCATATCAGAATGGGCAGAGCTGAAGGACATTTCCTCTGGTTACTGCCTGAGCAGCATTTCACAGAGGTACTCAACAATCTATGAGTAAATTGCCATACCATGGATGTTGGTCAGCTTTTGCCCTAACTACCCTGGACTTCATGGGTGAGCCTGTGTTGAAAGGAGACTTATTGGCCAGATGGACCCAGGCCTGTGTTGCATAATGTGGATTTCTTCTACCTACCAGGATAAGAAATGTAGACACACCCCATGATATAATCACATTCCTGCAGGCTCTCTGCAGGCAGAGTGATTACATTGCATCCATTCTGTTAAGTGGCAAAGAACAACTTAGACTACTAGTATAAATTCTTGTTCTAGGTGGGACTTTGTCTCTTATCTGCCATACTTATGTAAAATTCTTGTCCATAGATTCATGGAATATAATACTCACTATCATGGAGTTTCACCCAACTTTGCTGTTGGCCATAGAGCTCATTCCAAAGCATATGAGTGGTATCTATGAAATCCACTAATCTTACTGCGTCTCATCACTCAGAAGACTCTGGATAAATAGAACATCAGAAAGGACTTTCAACAGTAGGGTAGTACCTGTTGAGAGATGGATACTTGCAGTTTGGCTAACTTCTCTATGGTATGTGGTCAATGCTTTATGATGCTATTTCTTCTATAACCTGAGTTTGAGTCTAGAAACCAAGAGATGAAGGTAGTCTTGGCTCCTATTACTGGAAACCCCACTGGAGAAGTAGTTTCTTTTTTATCCTAGTCACTTTGGTTTTAGCTTTCTTATTTAACAACAGATAACTGCTTCCACTGAAGGACATAATAGTTTCTACAAAGGGAAAGTTGAGCCTTCTAGCTGGACCCTCAGAGCTTTGATATTCCTTAACTGGTAGTCAAAGAAAGATTTTTTTTCTACGACGAGACCATAGATACTATTTACCAATCAAAAAATGAAGGTGCTGGGGATGAAAAGGTAGCATAGAGGTAGGTGTTTGCCTTGCATGCAGGATGGTGGTTCAAGTTCTGGCATCCTATATGGTCCCCTGAGCTGGCCAGGAGCTATTTCTGAGCATAGAACACCACCCGGTATGACCCAAAAACCAAAACCAAAACCAAAAACCCTGCTCATGGATTGGCAGGATTAACATCATTAAAATGGCAATACTCCCCAAAGCATTATACATATTTAATGCGATCCCTATAAAGATACCCATGACATTCTTCAAAGAAGTGGATCAAACACTTATGAAGTTCATCTGGAACAATAAACACCCTAGAATAGCTAAAGCACTCCTAGGGAAAAGGAAAATGGGAGGC
>PVKC010032221.1:0-14322 GCA_004027635.1 Crocidura indochinensis | reverse complement strand
CCAATTTTAGGAAATAGTTTTCAAAAAGGAAGAGATGACAGGGCCTAATGGACCAAAACTTCCCCCCTTTTTATTAATAATATCTTTATTTAACATCATGGTTACAAATATGTTTGTAGTTCAGTTTCAGTCATATAAAGAACACCTTCCTTCACCAGTGCAACATTCCTACCAACAATGCCCCTTATCCTAAGAATAGACCACTGAATTGAGAACTGAGCTATGGGAAGACTGAAAAGTTGGAATGAACAGTAAGGCAAGATATGCTGGCACTTTGGTAGTGGATGTGTAGAAGTAACATTGAATCCCTAAAGTAGATGGATTCTTCGTTGTTGTCGTTGTTGTTGTTGTTGTTGCTGTTATTGTTTTGGGTCACACCCAGTGATGATCGGGGTTTATTCCTGGCTCTGTGCCCAGAAATTGCTTTTGGCAGGCTTGGGGGACCATATGGGATGCCAGGGATTGAACCTGGGTCAGTCTCAGATTGGCCCCTTGCAAGGCAAATGCCCTACCACTATGCCTACTACTATGCCACTATGCCTAGGAAACTATGCTAAACAGTGTGGTGAGCTGAAATATCTTGAGAAAGTGAGGAGGGTCACCTAGCACTTTGGCAGGTTCAAATATAACTTCATCAGAACTTAGAAAGGCAGAGTTCCTGGCTGGGCCAGACATTATAGGGAAGTAGGTTACTTAAATGTCCAGACCTAAACTTCCCTCTTATCTTCATTAAATAATCTCACATGATGGACTGGGGCTATAATACACTTGCCTTGCATGTGGCTGACCCAGGTTCTAACCCCGGCATCCCGTATGGTATCCAGAGCCTTCAAGGAGTAATTCCTGAGGGCAGAGTCCAGAGTGAACCCTGAGCACAGCTTGACACATCTCCCAAACAAATATAAAAATATCACTTGGTAAATCACAGCTTATTGTTTGTCAACATAGAGAGAGGAAATATATAAAAATTCAGATTTTTCTGAGAATCGAACATGATAGTGCCAAAACATTTCATGCTATGCCCCAAACTTTGCAAAATGACTTAAGTGCTCCTAAATGATAATGTTTTTAGTGATAGCACTTGATGGGGGCGGGGGAACGAGGATTGTAGAGTCAGTGCTATGGTAGAGATTAATGAACTTCACTGCAGTATCTCTCACTCACCTTGACCGCAGATAAAATTATTAACGATGAGGAGGCATTTTAGTCCCTCTAAAGCCACATTCTGACTTGGGGGAAACCATTAGCAGCCCAAGATAAATTTTTACCATCTTTAACTTCTGGAAGGCTTTTTAGATTCATACTACAGAAAAACAGTCCTGATTTGTCTCTGCAAAGTTGGACAGAATTCACCAGAGAAAACCTTCTTCCCTTAAATATAAAAAAGATTCAACTTGGATGGAATTTCTGAGCTCAGGTCTTTCAGTCTGTAACTTCTCATAAAGAAAAGTGTTTTCTGAACTTGAGAGCCTGGCTCCAGGGGAAATGGATGAATTACTGTTAGCTGTCACTGCCCTATGGCCAGGCAGATTGGGGGGAGCCAGACAGATGTGGGCAGTCCCCGATGTTATGATCAGCAAATAAGAGAGATTTCCCCAAAAAAGGTCTTAGAATAAAGAGTTGCTCTTTCCCAATGGTAGTTCTTTTCTAATTATCTACATGTTATCAGAATCTTCTTGACACTACTGTATTGAATGGACTGACCAATGGAATTCAACCCTGTTTGACTTCTTTGCTTTTTTTGTTTGTTTGTTTGTTTGTTTGTTTGGTTTTTGGGACACACACCCGACAGCGCTCAGAGGTTACTCCTGGCTCTACTCTCAGAAATAGCTTCTGGCAGGCTCGGAGGACCATATGGGATACCAGGATTTGAACCACCATCTTTTTGCATGCAAGGCAAACGCTCTACCTCCATGCTATCTCTCCAGCCCCCTTTCTTTGCTTTTTTAAAATTACTTTAAACACCATAGTTACAGGGTTCTTTGCAATATAGTTGTTTTTCCCCACAGATAAAAATTTGTTCATGATTGAGTTTCAGTCATACAATGTGCAACATTCTTCACCAGTGCACATTTCCCATCAATAATGTCCTCAGTTTCCCTCCTGTCCCCTCAGCCTACTTTTTTAAGGTAGACCTTCTTCTTTTCTTTTCTTTTCTTTTCTTTTCTTTTCTTTTCTTTTCTTTTCTTTTCTTTTCTTTTCTTTTCTTTTCTTTTCTCTTCTTCTTCTTCTTCTTCTTCTTCTTCTTCTTTTCTTCTTCTTCTCTTCTTCTTTTCTTCTTCTTCTTCTTCTTCTTCTTCTTCTTCTTCTTCTTCTTCTTCTTCTTCTTCTTCTTCTTCTTCTTCTTCTTCTTCTTCTTCTTCTTCTTCTTCTTCATTTTCTTTCCTCCTCCTCCTCTCTGTCTTCCTTTCTTTATCCCTTTAGACACTGTGGTTTGCAATACTATTACTGAGACTGGCAGCTTGCTCCCCAGCCTGAGGCTCTGTACCCTAATTCCTTTGTTGGGATTATTACTGGGTCAGTGTTCACCTTTCAAGAAACACTATCTGCTTGTCTGTGTTTCAAGAAGCCCACATAAATGTTTCTTAATGCTTCTCTCCATTAGTTCAATGGGCTTGTAAAATAATGTATGCTAATTCTATTACTGCCTGCAATTTATTATTCACTTATTTTACTAGTTAGAATATTTTATGTTTAAAGTAGCAAGTCTATAGATGTCTGTGGAGGTAGCATGATGTTTTGATATACAATTAATTGTGAAGAGAACCCTATAGTCAAACTTAGTAGTATCTTACTCATCATTTACTTTTGTGTTGGCATTGTTGGGAAGAGCAACTGAATATTCTCTCTTAGCATGGTTTTCTTTTGTTTTTAAGATGAATGACCATAAATTTCAAGTCATAAATTTATTTATGGCTGGGTTCCCAGTGTCCAATGTCTTAACACCAATCCCTTGATCAGGGTCTACTTCCCTCCATTGATGTCCTGACTTTAACATGATGGGAAAGAGGAATTTGATCATTCTCTAGAAATATAACTCTACATTTTGACAACTAGGGTACCATTTACTTGCCTTCTTGCTCCTGCATTACTGCTTCACTCTGCTTCCATGTATGTGAATTTTCTAGATGACACATAGCAGGGAGGTAATGCATAATTTAGCTTCATGTTTCTGGCTTATTTACCTAATAGGCTTGACAGGTTTCAGTTATGTTGCTGCATTGATCAAGATTTGCTTCTTTAAATTGGAGAAAGATAGTACATTGGGCAGAATGCTTGCTTTGTATGTGTCCAATCTGTGTTTGTTCCCCAAATCCAGTACAGTCGCCTGCCTTCCCATGTGTGATTCTCTGAATGCAGAGTTGAGAGTAAACACTGGGCACTGCATAGTATGACTTCAACATCCCTTCTCCAAAATAAAAGAAGTCTTTTTTGGTAAGTTTAAATTTATATATTTCTATAAATACTTTGATATAATGGTCTATATATTTTATTATGTGATATATAAAATATGTACAAGGAAATGTGGTATATATGTTTATCACAAAATAATAACTTTAAATGTTCCACAAAATGATGCTTCTTGAAGGGTTTCCATACCTTGCATCCTGAAAACCATGTTATCCTGAGCTTGGTTGCTCAGAGCAATTCAAGGTTCAGATTTTCTTTCCTTCAGAATGTTTCCAGAAGGCTGGACTGAACGTACAGCTTTCTCAAATTATGAGGAAATTCCTGACTCTTTCCACAATAGAGCTACCAATTTACACTTCTGTTAGCAGTGTCCAAGAATTCCCCTTTTCCACATTTTCATCAACGTGTGGATCTCTTGGCTTTAAAATAATAGACTTCTAGCAGGTGTGAAGTGAGGTCTCATTGTATTTTTATCTATATTTCAAAACTCAACCTGTGTCTCCTGGCAACATATTACCGATGGCAGAACCAATGCTGAGGTAGCTCACCCAAAGCAGGCTAACCTCACTGTTATGGTCTAAAAGAGTCCCCAGCTATTGGTGCATATTGATGAATCCACCTTCATCTGATCCCTCAGTTGATTATTGCAGCCTTTCTTATAGAGACACAGAGCGGCAAGTGCTGTTGTATTTTCCCATGTCCTGTAAACCCAAATGGTGCTGGGCCTGATTATTTGGGAATTCTATGTGCAGCACCAACTTTGGCACCTGCATTTTGTTTGTTTTCCTAATTTGTGTTGTTTTTGTTTTAGGGCCATGCTCTGTGACGCTCAGGGGTTATTCCTGGCTCTGCACTCTGCAACTACTTCTGGAATATTCAGGAGACCACATGGGATGCCCAGGATTGAACCCTGGGTCTGCCATAAGCCAGGAAAACACCCTCCCTGCTATTTTATCACTCTGGTCCCCATGTTAGCATTTTTGAATTGCATTTACAAGTACATACTCAAAAAACTCATGTATGACAGGTTTTTATCTTGATCATTAAATTATAACACCAAAGAGAATCTCTAATTATATGAAACTGTGCTCTTCTTATCATTATCTTGCTCTATGAACTTTCATTTTAAAACGTTTTAACAAAGATATATAATTTGAGTATTCTATCTTGACATGTTGATCTTTAAAGTGAAAAACAAAACTTGTAAAAGTATCAAATCTCAGACACATCTCAGACATCATGTTTGCCTCTCACCAATGCCCAGACTTCAAAAATACAAAGTGAGTTATGAGAGAGCAGATAACTCAGACAACTCCCCAATGGGAGTTCAGACTAGTTAGGCAAAAGGTCTATAAAATCAGAGATACATAAAAAAGAACTAACTTTTAGCCAGTTAACTTTTAACTGATAATCATGGAAAATTGCAAATCCCTGTAAAATCTTTATCTGCACAAAATTTCTTGGGATTTTCAAATCTGATAGATAAGCACCCATTTTGGAAGTGATTGTTAGTGGGTGTGATTCTTGTTACAATTTCAGACACTCTAAAGTGGAAAGAAGACACTTGAATTGTTACGATGCAGTTAGACAAATAGTATTCCTTTCATGCTCTGTGAAATTCTCATTGTAAATACACTATGTTTTTTAAATCACTAAGCAAGTGCGAAGGTTAAATCATGAAGCTGAAAGGCAGAAAAATCAACAATCATTCATTCAGGATTCAAACATTTGTTAGAGATAAAGTTAATATAATTTTCCTGTTTTATGTTAACAACTTTTGGCTAGCTGAACTAGAAAGAAGTTGACTCCTGAAAAGTGTTCATTTTATTTTATTTTATTTTTATGACAAAGTTTTCAAGCAGTACAAGTCAGAACTTTTAAAATTATTTTATTTTATTTTATTTTGGGGGCCACACCTGATTACTTCTGGCTCTGTGTTCAGGAATCATTATTGATGGTCCATAGGATCCAGGATGCCAGGGATCAAACATGCAAGGTAAGCACCCTACCTACTGTACTCAAACCCCAACCAAGACTATTTTGAATAAAAAAACAGGGGTCAGAGATAAAAAGCATTTTTAGAAATTTAAATACGTGTTAAAATGCATTATGAAATTATGAGAAAGTATCTATCATATCTTCAACAATAAATATATTTCATTAAGTAATTCAAAACTTTCTTAAAATTAATTTTTTATGAAATAGTATGGTAATAATGCACAATAAGACAATAGAAACAAGGGCTAAAAGGACGAGATCATGATAGGAAGCTTGTCACCAAGAGCAGGGAGTGCAGTTAAGGCAGAGAATGGAACATTATGACAATAAGAGTTGGAAATAATCACTCTGGACAAGAGTTGGGTGCTAAAAAGAGATAAAGTGATATGCAAGATACCCCTTCAGGAAAAATAAAGCAAACCACAGTGTCTAAAAGGGGAAAAAGTAAGAGATGTAGAGAGTGAAAGAGGGAGAAGGGGAAAAGAGAGGGGGAAAAAGAGAGAAGAGAGAGAGGGAGAGGAAAGGAAGAGAAAGAGGAAAGAGAGAAAAGGAAGAGAGGAGAGAGAGGGAGAGAATGGGGGGAGGGCGGATAGAGAAGTCTGCCCCAGTGGCCAGGAGGGAAACTGGTGATACTGTGGCAGGAAATGTGCACTGGTAAAAGGTGTTGGACATTTTATGAATGTAACTTAAGAATGAATCTCAAACATGAACAACTTTTTAACGGTGTACCTCAGGGTGATTCAATAAAGAATTTATTTATTTAAAAAAATACCTGCAGTTTCAGTCTCTATCAAAGCCAAATTTCAAAAGAACCAACAGGGAGTTTTCTGCTTTGTACCAGTTAGAATAATGGGCAGATCAAACCCTTTTGCGTCTTTCTGGTAGAAAGGATCTTACTTGAAAGTTTAAGTTGTCTCAAATGACCTTGTTTTATCCTTTTCTGGCTCTAAAAACCTTTAGTTTTGAATAACAATTTGTAACTCTTTTCTGCTGGTTATTTCACATGGTATTTGATTCAAAAATCAGTAAATGAGTCAATCAGATCTTCACACTAGGAAAGAGAATCAGGTTAGGTGCTAGAGTTTTCAGCTGATGCCTCAATGGAGACTGCTTTGCAATATTAAAAAAATGTATGGGCACTGCAGACAATGAACGGGATTGGACAAACTGGTTTGCGTGGAGCCTAGAAATGGTCTTCTGTCAGGAAACTTCAGGGGTAGGATTTCCTTGTACTTAGGCCAAAGTTTTTCCTTTCCATGACCCCCATACTTTTGTGGCCCATGCAAATGATAATTGCCACACTAGCATTGTTTTTACAGTCCTCCTTTGACTCCAAACCTTAAAAAATGTTGATGGTCACTATCACTAACAGGTATAAATAGCACACGCCTGAGAACAACAATCCATGTTAATTTATAAGAATTGTGTCCTTGTGGTGTCTTATAAATAATGCACTGTATGCAGTACTGAATAGTTGCACGATGCAGAAATATTTAATTTTGTGTGTATCCTGTAATTATGTCATAATGTTTTCAGAGAACTTACTGTAAAGAACAAGATATACCTTTGATGTACTATACTAAGCATTGAATGTGTTCGAGTTTAGAAGAGTAAAACTTCCTTATTAAAAAAATGTATAGGAGCCCGGGAGATAGCATGGACATAAGGCGTTTGCCTTTCATGTAAAAGGTCATCAGTTCGAATCCCGGTGCCCCAAATGGTCCCCTGTGCCTGCCAGGAGCGATTTCTGAGCATGGAGCCAGGAGTAACCCCTGAGCACTGCCGGGTGTGACCCAAAAACCAAAAAAAAGTATAAAATTGGATCCAAAAAGGTAGTACAATGTGTAGGGCATTTGCCTTATACATGCCTGACCCAGTTTGATTCCTATATAATATCCTAAGCTGCTAGGAATGATCCCAGAGTGAAATTAAGTGTAAGCCCTGAGCACTGCCAGGTATGACCCCCCCCCCAAAAAAAGAAAAAATATAAAATAAAAATACATAAATATTTATAAAATATAAAATATCAATATATTTATATAATATAAGTTTATAAATGCATTCTATAATAAAATAAATAAAATAAATATAGAAATTAAATATTAATACATTAATGTTACCTATTGCATACTTCAGCCTATATTCTATAATATGTCAATTACATCTCAATAATAAAAAAGGCAACACCACATTGCATAATACTGACCAATCAAACATAATCAGAATACAGAAATAAACTAAATACATAGTTATTAGTAGAGGAAAAAGGCAGCATGTGCCTTTGCAATTACTTGAAATATATATGATCAAACATTATAGTTATTTGGAAATAAAAATTGCACTCTTATCACTATTTATAGTATCATAAATTAAATTAAATAAAATGATTAAAAAGTTAAAATCATAAACATTTGATGCTATTATAATGCGGTTTGGAATGGGAAAGTCTAATCATTGATCAGAAATATTGATCAGATGTAAGACTGATGGATTTACCCACATTACAAAATAATTTTATCTGGCATATAAAAAGACAGTAACAGAAAAGTAGTAAAAATAGACAAAACTTTTAAAAATACGTGTCATATGAATTCTCAAGGAGAAGGAACCACTGTTTCTAGCTATTCACCCCATATAAGGAAAAACAAAAGCAGAGGAGGAAGGAGAACAAAAAGTTTTAGATTTGAGTTTTGTAGCCTTGTTTTCAAAGAGCCTGCAGTGTGAGAATTGATTGAACCTAGAGAGATCCCACACAATAGCAGTCCCTGGGGAGGCAAGACTCTGGGGTCAGAGTTAATATTCCCAACAATAGCAAAGATAGAAATGTTGAACATGAAGAAATTCCCCAATGAGGTGGGATATAGGAGCATTAGGACTTGCTCTTTTCTGAGTGCAAATCCCTAAAGCCTGGAAGATTCCAGAAGACCCCTCCCCACCTGCCCGTGAGGGGGTACCAGCCCGTGTATGTATGGTACCTTCTTCCAGGGCCTGTGCAAGAATGTGAGTCCATATCTGTACTCAGAGCTTTGCCAGTGTGCCACTAATTTTGATGTCAGGTAACAGGTAGAGGGGATATATGCCTACTTTGCCCCCTTTCCTACAAACTTCCCATGCGTGTCCGTCTATCTCAATAGCTTCCTGTGTAACCAGCATGAAGTGCTGGCGGGATCCTTTCCTCTCACATTTTGTTGGAATACTTACCTCTGTGATCATCTCTACAAAGAAGCTTTATCAAGTTCTTCTACAAAACAAATAAAGTCTCATGTAACTACATTCAGAAACATAGTTAAACAATGGCTTTTCCAACAGCGTGTAGAGCACAGAATTGTTTATCCTTAACCCCTCCCCCCTACCACCACATACACAAAAGGTTAAGCGAAACCCATTCAGGCAATTGCAGTCCCCAAATAAAAACAGATTTTGCTTTCAGGTGGAAGGAGACTTCACATCCCATCAAATTCCTGAGAGCAAAGCAAGGAGATCTTAGCTTGAGAGTGAGCTCAGTGGATGCTGCAAGGTGATCAGCAAAGTGCTACACCCATTTCCAAAAATTATGACATGGTTTTAGGAAAAAAGCATTGCCCCACCAGGGTCTGGCTTCTAAACTGTAGACTGCAACTATTAAAGGAGCAGTATTTGAGCTCTTATTAAGCTATAATAACCACCCAAATGCACTTACTGTACTAAGTGCCCATGTGTAGGGTAAATATTGAGTGTGGTGGTGAAAGAAACAACTTTTCACAGTATGTTGCATCTTCCCAGAGCCGCAGCAGAGAGAACCTGAGCTTCTGAAGAAAGTGAGGACAGGACCTGAATTCCAATGGCGTCCTTGGAATCTTCTCTCACCCCACCCTTGATTATGACAATCAGTCACTGTAGGGACAGATAGAATTTGTGAGTAGTCTTTCAGCTCTGACCAGTAGAAGCAATACCAGCAGCTGAATTGGAAGATAAATTCTGCTCTCACGTACTGCGTTGGAACAAGTGTCAAGAAAATGAACCGAACTCGGTATATGGGGAAACATGGGAGGCTGTGTTCATTCTTTACTGGAGAGAAGGGACCCTACTAGGGGAAATTACATGTATTCATATCTAGGGAAAATGGTTCATATTCAAAATTTTAATAAGGTTGTATCCAAAATTTTCAACTTAGGGAAAATGGTCTGTATGCAGACTTTTAACTCAACAAATGCAAAATGGTTACTGAGTAGGGAATTTATTTGCTTGTTTTTTTTGGATTACAGCTGGCTGTAATCAGGGTTGACTCCTGGCTCTGTGTTCAGGGTATCACTCATGATGGGTTCTGGGGATCATATGGGTAGCTGGGTGTTGAACCTGGACTGACTTGTGCAAGGCAATTGTCTTACTTTCAGTATTATTTCTCAGATCTCCCAAGTGGTTATATTTTAGTGACTCATTATGAAAACTCTAGACAGTGGTTAATTGATTTTTGGGGACACAACCAGATGTGTGTGTGTGTGTGTGTGTGTGTGTGTGTGTGATTGTGCATGCATGTGGACTCAGGGCTTGCTCCAGGATCATGTTCCTGAATCACTCCTGGTGCCAGGAGTGATTGTATAAGCCTGTACCCACTGTATTATCACTCCAGCCCTTAATGTAATTATTTAGAAGACAATATAAGAATTGAGAATAAAATATCTGGCTTACTTATTGGAAAAAGATGGCAACAGTTTTTTGGCAACCAAAAAACTACGGATATATGTGTTCATATCATATGGACATGTGTATTCATGGAAAATAAAGCTAAAACTTATTCTAATGATTTAAAATGTGAGGTTCACATATTTTAATTTTAATGTTTGCTTATTTCATGGTATTGTGATGAAAGATAATACTAAAATTGGATTTTCCTATTTTTATGAATGGTTACATTTTTAAATAATATTTTTATTTTTTTAAAACTAGGAAATAAAAATTTTAATAAGTAACAGAAGAAACACGAAGAGACATGAGAAAGATCTAAGATAAGAAATGAGATGTGAGGGGACCGGGCAGTGGCGCTGAAGGTAAGGTGCCTGCCTTGCCTGCGCTAACCTAGGACGGACCGCGGTTCGATCCCCCGGTTCCCCATATGGTCCCCCGTGCCTGCCAGGAGTGACTTCTGAGCGAATAGCCAGGAGTAACCCCTGAGCGTCACTGGGTGTGGCCCAAAAACCAAAAAAAAAAAAAAAAAAAAGAAATGAGATGTGAGAATTTGAAAATGATTTAGTAGTTCTTTTACTTTTTCTCAGTGACTTTCACCAGTCCCCTTAGAAATCTTGCCAACCAACCAATACAAGGGTACCAACAGCAAAGTTGGGTACAGGTTCTTGAGAATGTCCTTAAATTCAAGAGGAGTCTAGAGCAACTAACAGAATGACTCAGGTAGGCAGGAAAACAACCAAAGAACTATTGACCAACTATGAAGGCTGACTTTAGGAAACAATGTATCTATATAGACAACAAAAATAGTTGAAAATTAAAATAGTCTTGGCTAAATTTAGTTCATTCACAACAATTCAATTATCTTGTTTTCTATTGTTATTTTAGCCACACCTAAAATGCACTATTGTCTCTGTGCTTAAGGATTGTTGGTTTAACCAATTTCCATCCTATTCAGGTTATATTTGTTACTCATTGGTGGGAAGCACCTTTGGATGGAAGCATCCTTTGGGTTGGTCTCTTATTCTACCTGTTCTCCACCCTAGGGCGTGGTCTTGCATTTCCCAATAAAGAACCCATGTCTCAGGGATAAATCTCTGTGGTTTCAGTTTTTCCACCACTGAGCTATCTTTTTCTTAGGAGCAGAAGGCTTGTGTGTGGAAGTTCCTGAACTTGTTTTATCCCCTTAACTGTGTGGATTATTTCCTGCTTTGACATTTGCTTCCAGATCCATGTCCCTCCAATCCCCTGGAATAAGGGCATGAGGCTTCTGCTACATCAGAACAATCACTTCAGGTAGACCATATTGGGTGCTTATACATAGCAAGTGCTCTATTATTGCACTATCTCTCCAGCCCCCTGAGTTTAATTATCCTGCCTAAGGATACCCAGCTGGAGCCTGCACCAGATGAACATCTGGATAAAAAAACTAAATATAGCCCATAATATTGCCTAGACTGTCTTAGTTTGCAAAGTTGGCCAGAAATTGGAAAGTTGGCATTTGGGGGTGAAGATGGGAGTCAAAAGCACAGTCACAGGACCCTGAACTATGGGGCAAGGAAGCTTTTTCATGAACAATGCTAAGCTCAGAGAATGGAAGTACAAAGAGGAAGTACTCAAATGAGGAAAGAAATTTGGAAACTCATCACAGTCCAACAAAATGCTCACCTCCAATACTACCTGACTCTCAAACAGCGTGCTCTTTTCAAGAGAGATTCAGTTATATAGGGAACAATTTTCATACAGAACTAGTGCAAGGATAAGTGGAATCTGTGGGAGCAGAGATAGACCAATGCATGCTAGTGATGCAATGGGAAAGATTGTAGTGCAATCTTAGCATCTTCCAGCATTAATATGATTCAGAGATCTTGTTTACCCATCTAGAAATCTGACACTAACTCTGTTAGAAGACTGATCCCTACCATAAAAGTAAATCATCCATAAGAAACAGCATTGACTTGTATTCGATTTCCAGTTTATTTGGATCACAGAGGAGTCTATCCTGGGATAGAATTATGAATTAACAGGACATTTCAAGTGCCATTATTTTTCTTCAGCAATGTCAAAAGTGCAAAAGATCTGGTAAACATATGACTTTGTTTTGAATGACTAAGGACTGTTGCTTTCTCTTGCTTGGATATTAATTTTCACTAGGTCAAGACTATCCTGTAGAGGGTAAATGTGACACAGTTTAGTGGAAGTTCACTCACCTGCTGTTAGATTTATGGGGTTTTGATTTCCCCATGTAAAAAGTTGGTATTTAGGGGTATCTTTGGTATCTTCTTCTCTTTTTAATTGCATTTCATATTTATTTGTTTACTTTTAAAGATGATTCATAGGGGAAATGAGATGAAATCCAATGCCATCTCACTATTACAAATAGATACACAAGATGATTTTAGATGAACCATGTTGTATATGCAAACATTTCCATGGGATTATTATGTTACAAATCCTGCTCTGATCGGTGATTGTGCCCTACCCTAGGGTGTAATCTGGCATTCTGCTCCCATCTTAGGGTGGTACCTGATTCTGATGTATAAAAGCAAGAGTCTGTGGAAGGCAGGGGCTTTTTTCGAGGGCTGATTCTGGGGCTTTTGGCTTCAGCAATGTCCACTGAATATAGCTGATATCTTCTGCCTGTTAGCTTTATATCCGCCTCATTCACCTCAGAACCGCCGGCTGAAAGGGGTGACAGATTCGTGCTCCAACCTGGAGGAGAAAGACCTCATCCTCCATCCCTCCATCAGTCAGCCCCATCAAGGACTCATTTGCAACAGAACCATAGATTAGAAATCTCAGTTCTCAGTGTCCTGTGGAGCAGCCAATTCTAATATTTTTTGAGTAACTGAGTTTATAATTGCCTGTAGCCCTCTCTGCCCTCTCTAAAGGCAGGGAGGGTTTTGAGATCCTAACTTTGCATTGTCATGACTCACTTGTCTCTTTCTTGATATTCACTCTCAGGAAAGGAAATAGTGACAAGGACTGGGATCTGGAAGGAGGGAAAGAGATATGGAGGATACCTTTTCAATAGCAGTATTGCAAACCACGTGCCTAAAAGGAAAAAGGAGAGATAGAGATAGAGAGAGGGTGGGGGGAGAAGAAAAATGTATGCAACATATGAAGAGAGGGGGCAGGTGAGAAGGAAACTGGGGACTCTGGTAGCAGGAAATGTGCCCTGGTGAAGGGTTTTGCAAACTGTATGACTGAAACTCAATCATCAACAACTTTGTAACTGTGATATCACACAAGTCAATGAAAATCTTTATTAGTAAAAATAATTTTTCTACAGAAAAAAATTAAAGACAGCAATTAGATTTTTTCGTGAATAAGACAGTCTTGTCTAAAGTGGAGGGATAAAGAATACCTCAGCCTGCCTCCATCGGGCACTGATCCTGTTTTATAACCTAATTAGTGATGTTGGGCCCTAAGTAGTGGTTGACTCAATGGTGAAACATTTACCCCTCTGTCTGCTCTGGTCTTGGTAGGTCCACAAGTCTCTGAATATTTTCCAGGTTGTTCTGGAGAAAGACAAGTAGATTCAGCTGTCAACACTCCACTCCCCAGACATCAACACCCTGTGCTCCATCAGCCTCATCCACAGGACACATTCACCAAAGAAGAACTGAGGTGTCCTGTCACATGCCTGTAGCCCCTATGCAGAGAACTGTGGACTGAAATATCCTGCAGCACAGCTCGGGATAAGCATAAATCCCAGAGGAGAGTTATAGCCATAGAGGATACCTTGATAAAGCCCCAAATCCACTTTGGCAAATTGAATTTGGGGTGTGTGTATGTGTGCCCAACTGGCAGTGCTCAGGGAATGTTCCTGGCTCTTTACTAAGGGTGGATTTGGGCAGGGGGCGGGGGGCATGTGAGTTACCAGGAATCAAACCTGAATCTAATGTATGCAAAGCAAGGACCTTCCCCCTGTATTATCTCTCCAACCCACTTTTTCCTCCTTTTTAGTGTTTTTGAATTAAACTCAATCTGGTGAGGCAAACTGCCCAATGACAGCTACATCTTCAGTCAAATTTTCCCTTCCCCTCCCCTTCCCTCTCCTCTCCCCTTCTCCCTTCCTCTATTCTTCTCTCTTCCCCTACCCTCCCCTACCCTCCTCTCCTGGCTTTGAGCTCAGAAATCACTCCTGGCAGGCTCCGGGGACCATATGGCATGCTGGAAATCAAACCCGGTTCCTCCTGGGTAGGCCATATGCAGGGCAAATGCCCTACCGCTATACTATCTCTCCAG
>PVKC010032220.1:0-14322 GCA_004027635.1 Crocidura indochinensis | reverse complement strand
ATAAGGTACGGAGTCTACATCTGTGCCATGGAAGAGCTGCTTCTCATTTATTATATTGCTATTCTTAGCATCCATGGTTTTCTTTTTTATCTGATAACTATTCCAGAGCTCTATATTCTGGATCCTCTCAATCTGGAAATCAAACAAGAAATATATTTTAGCAGTCCCAAGAGAAATTGGAAAATATAATAAATGAAACGTAACTATTGTTCTTCATAAATAAAAATTATAAGAGCAAACTCAATGTCAGTTGTAGCATTCTACTTTCAAAACCCTTTTTAGATCATATTTCACAGAATGGGCCCTATGAAATAAATACTGATTTACAGTTTTAAAGTATCTTCTATTTTATTTTTGTTTTTTTTTGTTTGTTTGTTTTCGGGTTACACCTGGCAGCGCTCATGGGTTATTCCTGGCTCCACGCTCAGAAATCACCCCTAGCAGGCTCGGGGGACCATATGGGATGCTGGGATTCAAACCACCATCTTCTCCATGCAAGGCAAACACGCCTTGCTGCTGCGCTATCTCTTCAGTCCCGCGACTTCTATTTTTTTTTTGGGGGGGGCACACCCAGTGACGCTCAGGGGTTACTCCTGGCTATTCGCTCAGAAGTCGCTCCTGGCAGGTACGGGGGGGCCATATGGGGAACCGGGGGATCGAACCGAGGTCCGTCCTAGGTAGCGCAGATACCTTACCTTCAGCTCCACCGCCTGGCCCCCCCGTGCCTATTCGCTCAGAAGTCGCTCCTGGCAGGCACGGGGGGGCCATATGGGGAACCGGGGGATCGAACCGAGGTCCGTCCTAGGTAGCGCAGATACCTTACCGCCTGGCCCCCGCGACTTCTATTTTTTAAGTTTTTTCCTTAAGTACCTAAATTTTTTCTTTTTCTTTTTAAATTATTTAAACATTATGAATTACAAAGGTTTTTCACTGTTACAAAGTTCTTCATATTGAGTTTCAGACATACAGTGTACGATACCCTTCACTAGTGCACATTTCCTGCCACCAATGTCCCTCGTTTTCCTCCCACCTTCACCCCTGCTCTCTTCCTTGACTGCCTCTGTGGAAGACATTTTCTCTCCCTCTTTTCTCTTTTTTTCCTGTTTAAACACTGTGGTTTACAATACTGTTACTGAACAGGTTTCATGCCTATTGCTTTTTCACCTTTTAATATCCTGTTCTTATTCAAAGTGATAATTTTCAACTATCATTGTGAAAGTGGTCCCTTTGCTGCCCTAACTCCAATCTCCTAATACTTGTGGCAAGCTTCCTACCTATAGACCAGTCCTCTTAGCCCTCATCTCTATCTTCTCTGGATATTACCATGCTATCTATTTTTTAATATCCCACAAATGAGTGTCATCATTCTATGTATACTCCTCTCACTCTGACTCATTTTTCTCAGCATAATACTCTCCATATCCATGCATGTATAAGCAAAGTGTATGATTTCATTTTTCCTAACAACTGTACAGCATTTTATTGTGTAGATGTACTATAGTTCCTTTATCCATACATCTATTCTCAGACACTTGGTGTGCATGTGTGTGTGTGTGGGGGTGTTTTTAGATTATGGCTTTTGTGAATAGTACTTCAATGAACACTGGAATGCAGACGGCTTTTCAGCATTGTGTTCTTGAGCTCCTAGGATATATTCCTACCTAGAGTAGTCCTCCTAGCCCTCATCTCTATTGTCTCTGGATATTACCATGCTATCCTTTTTTTAATATCCTACAAATGTGTGTGATCATTATTTATGCCTATCATAAATGTCCCTTTCCCTCTGACTCATTTTTCTCAGCATAATAATCTCCAGATCTATCCATGTATAAGCAAATTTCATGACTTCATTTTTCCTAATGGCTACATAGTAGTCCATTCTGTGGATATACCACAATTACTTTAGCCACTCATCTGTTGTTGGGCATCTGGGTCATTTCCAGATTCTGGTTATTGTTCACTGACATGAACATAGAAATGCATAGGGAATTATTGTATTGTATGTTTGTGGTTCTACAGTATATCCCTAGAAGTAGTATTGCTGGATCATATGGGAACTCAATGTCCATTTTTTAAAGGAATATCCATATTGTTTTCCAAAAAGGATGAACCAGTTGACATTCCCACCAGCAGTCAATGAGAATCCCTTTCTCTCCACATCCATGACAACACTGTGTGATTTGTCAGTCTCTGTGGTGAGATGATAGCTCATTGTTTTGATTTACATCTCCCTGATAATTAATGATGTGGAGCATTTAATATGCCTCTTGACACATAAAATGCCCATTCATCTCTTCTTTCCATTTTTTGACTGGGGTTAGGTGTATTATTCTTATTCAGTGCCTTATATCTTAGATATTAACCCTTTATCAGGTGAATATTGGGTGAATAGTTTCTCACAATCTGTGTGTATCCTTGGTATTCTAGTCACTCCTACCTTTGAGAAGCAGAAGCTGCTTAGTTTAATGTAGTCCCATTTGTTTATTTTAAAGCATCTTTTATACATTCTATGAGTGCAAATAATATTTATATGTTAAATGAATAAAATTAGAACTCATTATATATTCATATCAGCTTATGCTTTTTATTTTATTTTATTTATTTATTTTTTGATTTTTGGGTCACACCTGGCAGTGCTCAGGGGTTATTCCTGGCTCCATGCTCAGAAATTGCTCCTGGCAAGCACAGGGGACCATATGGGATGCCGGGATTCGAACTGATGACCTTCTGCATGAAAGGAAAAGCCTTACCTCCATGCTATCTCTCCGGCCCCAGATTCTGCTTTTTAACTTTTATTTTTTGATAACTCCTCCTATTGCTATCAATCTTTAACTTTACCTCTTCTTCCTATAGCTGTCTAGGTCACAGTGGTCAGCAACCTTTTTTTCAACTGAGCCAAATCTCACCAAAACCACAACTGAAATTTATTTTGAGAGCCACATTTTTAAAATCAAAAATACATAGGATGGTACACTGTTTTTAACTTCAATACGTTTTTATTGAGAATATTCTGAATGCAAGAATCCACACAGAAATCTGTGGGTTGACAAACACTGGTCTAGGAGATAGCCATGTTCTAAATCTGGAGTAGGACAGTAATGAATACAAATTCTTGTCTGTCTATTTGGGAAAAAGTGGGGCTCAAACACATAATCCTGGTCTGAGAAAACTTCATGTATCCCTCTGTGGTATTTTCTAGATACTTCATCCAGATTTGAAGCCTTAACTATGATTTTTATTACACTGTTTATCCAAGTAAATATATATATAATATTTTAACATGCTGTTATGCAGTTACTCATATAACTATCTTAGTAAACATAGTGACATTTGATGAATCTAGAACTGAAATCTAATTACATTTATATATATTCCCATTCAATTACTGACCCTGATTAGCTCTGAGTTCACAGAAGCTCAAGCATCATTAAGTAGATTAGTATAAACACAGATATATTTTATTACTTTAACATGAAATTTCAACTTTTGTGACACATGAAAAGAACCTGAGGTGACTGAGTTAAGTGAAAGAAGACAGGTAATTAAAGACAATTATTAATAATGGTTACATTCATAGGTCGAATATAATCACAGCAAATTGGCACAACACAACAACAAAGATAACAGCACAACAAAAATAACTCTTAGACTCTGAGAAATATGTGCTCAGGGGTTATTCCTGGCTATCTGCTCAGAAATCGCTCCTGGCAGGCACGGGGGACCATATGGGACACCGGCATTCGAACCAACCACCTTAGGTTCTGGATCAGCTGCTTGGCAGGCAAATGCTGCTGTGCTATCTCTCCGGGCCCATGAAGTAGTTTTCATGAAATGTATTGTAAAGCAATAGCAAATCTGTAACATTTTATTTATTTATTTATTCATTTTTGGTTTTCTTTACCACACCTGGCAGTACTTAGGGGTTATTCCTGGCTCTGAGCTCAGAAATCCCTTCTGGCAAGCCTGGGGGGACCATATGAGATGCTAGGAATAAAGCCCAGGTCTGTCCCAATTTGGCTGCATGCAAGGCAAACATTCTACTGCTATGCTATTTCTCTGGCCCAATACATTTAAATTTTTTTCTATAGGTGATAAAGATAATACAGTAGGCAACTAAGATTTGACCCCCAGTACCACATATAGTGAGTGCCCTGCACACCAACAGGAATGATCCCTAAGTCAGAGCCAGGAATAAACAAAAATCCAGCTGGATGTGGTCCAAAAACCAAAATCCAAATCAGACTAAAACAAACCATTTTCAATCAAACCAAACAAAACAAATTTTAGGTAAAAAAAATTTACAGGAAGCCAATGAAATTTACTTATGCAATCGTACAATGCTACTTATTCCTACCATTAAGAAATCCCGGGGCAGGAGCAGTAGTCCAGTGGTAGGGCACTTGCCTTGTAAGCAGCTGACCTAGGACAGACCTCGGTTGGATCTCCCATGTCCCATATGGTCCCCCCAAGTGAAGACCGATTTCTGAGCACAGAGCCAGGAGTAACCCCTGAGCGTCACCGAGTGTGGCCCAAAATAAAAAACAAAAACAAATAAAAGAAATCCCACATCATCAGAAGGCTTACCTTCTCAATGACGAAGGCTGAGCAGGTCTGATTAAACTGACTTGCCACAGCGATGTATTCCTGATGACTAGGTGGTAGGTCAACTACGCAGATATTCTGCTGATTCATATCACTCCAATGTGAAGGAATCTCGACTGCAATGTAGACATTTGAAGATTCCTTCACAATCTACACAATCCATGTTCCTGGTGTGCTTTGCAAAGCTGAATAGCACTGTGCTCTTGCTTTCTAAACACCTTGATGCGCTCAAGAAGTTTATTATTTTTCTAGAAAAATGTATTTCTCAAGTGTAGACCACAGACAACCTATAGTAGAGCCAACCTTAAGACTTGTTTAAAATAATCCACAGATCTACTGAAATAAGATACCTGAAATGATGCTGACTTCTCCCTTCTGTTCTAAAAAACCTTAAATTTTTTCCTTCTCCGGAGGGAAGCAGTCACTTCTGCTGCACAGAGCTGGCTCTCAGAAGATGGTAATCAGGGAAATGGGAACATATGTAAGTCCCAGCTGTTGTCACATTGCCTTGACATCTTCGGACTGCTGCATGCTAATACCTTATTTTTCCAGCCATAAAAGGAGCTCCTTGTTTGGATAAAGTGTTTTTTTTTTGGTCCCATGAAAATTACATGCATTTTTATCTATTTGAATATGATGATTTTGGTATATCTAAAAAGTGTTAAATCCAAAGTTGATATAAAATAATGAACAACAGTTGGACAGATAGTATAGCAATGGAGTACTTGTCTTGCATAAGGCCAACCTGGGTTTGATCCCAAGAAATCTATATGGTTCTCTAAGCACTACCAGAAATAATTCCTGAGCCCCGAGCACAGAATCAGGAGTAATCCATAAGCATCATTAGGTATAGCTCCAAAGCTGAAACCAACAACAACAACAACAACAACAACAACACAATGAGCAATGTTTGACTCACCTTCAGCTTTTTTGAGGCGCTGAATAGGCAAAGTGTCTCCCTTTGCATTTGAGGCAGTATTTGTAGTCAAGTCCACTGTGTAGTTCTGACCTCTAATCTGGACATTAACTGTCTTTTTCCTTGCTTTCCTTGCATCTTCCAATTGCAAATTAGTTAAGTTGTTAAAACGATAGAAATTATTGTGGTAACTATATTGCCACTCAACAAATTCACTGATAGAATCTGCTCGTGAATTCTCTTCTTTCTCCAATCTCAATCTCTTAATTATTAACTCAATTTTATTTCTAGCCTCCATTACATCTCTGCTAATGCCCTCAACATCAATGGACAATTTATTAATATCTAGTGATAAGGTAACATTTAAATTCTTCGGTAATTCATTCAATTCCTGAAATTCTTTTTCATCGAAGTCTTTGATACACTCATCTTTAAAGCTAAAAGAATACTGTTCCTTTATAATCAGATCCTTTATCCATGAGAGGGCACATTCCACTTGTTTTATATCATCACCACACACCTGAAAAAATGCTGGTTCTGTTTTCTTCTTTAAAACCAATGGATTCTTTTTGAGTTCTTTTTGCATTAAATTGCTAATATATGCTAAAAGAAAAAAAAAAGCAAAATAAGTCATCAAGTCACAATATCCAAAGACTTATTATCAAGCTGTAAAGAATTATTTTTTGAAGCAAAGATTTTTATTTAAAGGAATTTACTTAGAGACATACGAAAGGGAGAGAAAAGATGGAATTCATATTCCAGAGAGAGCACAGTCATCTTCTAAGTGGAAAATTCCTGGGTTTGATTTACTTTTTAAATTGCTTAAGTGAGTTAAATTATACAGTATTTGCTGTCTATAATTAAACAATACCTTCAAGACCCTTCCTTATTGTCATAAATGACGAATATCCCTCCTTTCCTTCTTCATTTTTTTCAAAGTTCAGAGGTCTACACTTGGTTGTGGTGTCCACACATATTTGTTTGCTCTTGTGGTTCTAAGGACTAAAATGACAGCAACTGGGATTGAACTCCTTGTTTCAAGCATGCAAGAGAGTTGCTACAAAGGAGTCATTTCTGGGGGTCCCAGAATCATTCTTTTGTAATGTTTAGTAATAGACTGATTCCTAGTCCCCCAACTTTCTCTTTCATTAAACCTCTTCTTTTAGTTTATACATCTGGATTATTCAATCTTTCCCCTCCTGGTATTGGTAATTGGCTTGAATAAAGAGAGGCAGTTCTGGCTTGGGGCTGAGGCAGAGAGCACAAGGCAAAAGTTGCAGACATCATGTCCATCCTTTCCTGACTGTCTTAGTACTATTTCTTCACTGCTACCCTGCTTCTTCAGACCCGGCTGTGTGGGGTTTAGAAATATGGTACGTGTCAACTTGTACCAGTTTTGATATGACCTCTTTACAATGAGGAAACAGAAGTAACTTGATCTAAGAGCAGGTTGTCTTAACTCAACACCTAATGATATGATGAAATCGGAAGACACATCACCCTTAGATCTGTGCAAAAACCAAGATAGCTAACTACAGAAGACTGACTTTGACAACCATGACTGAGCAGAACCTATCCTGGGACCAATAAGAAAGACCCTAGACCAGGCTTCAGTTTAGGATTTGTACAATAACAAGATCTCTAATTCCAGGGACCTGACTTCCACAACTGTGACTGAGCAGAACCTCTGAAACCACAGTGAAAGACTCCATCCTAGGCTTTGTACTAGAATATGTGCAAAAACCAAGAACACTATTTACAGAAGACTGATTACAACAACAGTGATGGAATAGAACTTCTAGAACTGTAAAGGAAGACTCTGTCCTAGGCTTCGTTCTATGACCTATGTAAATACCAAGATCTCTAGATCTTGGTAAAATCAGAAGCCTGATTTTATCATCCACAACTGAGCAGAAAGTTTCCTGGCACCATAAAAAGACCTTGGAGTGTGAAAATGATTGTGTACAGAACCCATGACAGTATGCTTCAAGGGTAGGCAAACCCTGTATCCCTTAGGCCAAGGGAATTCCCTTTCTAATTTCCCCAATACTTAATGTGCCTTTCCAAAATAAAACACAAACCTTTTTTGGTAGTTGCTGTTTTTTTCCCCATTATTTTTATTTGTTTGTTTGTTTTTGCCTTTTCTAAATTTTGCTTGTTTGTTTTATGTAGTTGCTGGATTAAGTTTTCTGTTTTTTTTTTTTTTCTTGGTTTGCCGGGGTTGTTTTCGTTATCCTTTTCTTCTTTTAAGTTGATATTTATAACATCTAGATGGACTCCTCCCAGTTTTATTTTCCGTTTTTAAATTTTTTTGATTTTCTTTTTTTTCGAACAGAACCCACATAACTTGAATCATCTTGTTTTGCCCCATAAATTGGTAGGGAAAAATGGATGGTACCAAGACCAAACAGTCATATGAGTGGAAATTAAAAAATTGTCAGACTTAACTACCAAACCTAAAGTCAATGACAACAGAATCAATACCCAATCTACATCTTTGCAAGAAGGGACCAGTTACAATAGCATTCTGGGGGCAAAGGAGGAAGATATGGGATGAAGGCTAGGAACAGGGGTGGAGGATGGACAGCACTGGTGGTGGGAATGCCCCTGATTCAATGTCACTATCTATCTTAAATATTACTGTGAAAGATTTGTAAGTCACTTTGGTCATAATAAAATTATTAAAAAAAAAGAAATATGGTGCCTGGGGAAGTCTCACAACTCATGGATTTTTATTTTACATATATAATACAAATATTACATATAAAGCATTCATTTTTATAATATAATCTGATATAATATAATCTGAATAGTAAATGCCCATACGTGGAATTGCAGAACCACATGGTACTTTCTTTTTTAATTTTTTTTATTTTTGCTTTTTGGCCACACCCAGTGACGCTCAGGGGTTATTCCTGGCTATGAGCTCAGAAGTCGCTCCTGGCTTGGGGGACCATATGGGACACTAGGGGATCGAACCACGGTCTGTCCTAGGCTAGTGCAGACAAGGCAAGTACCTTCCCTCCAGTGCTACCGCCCGGCCCCTCTTTTTTAATTTTTTAAGGAATTCCCTTACTATTTTTCATAGTAGTTTCACCATTATGTTTCCCAAAACAGTGCACAAAATATCTTTTCTCCATAACCTCACTGGTTATTTTAGAGAGATTTTTAGTTGATCTTGGTTTTTATATTAGTCACCCACTCTAACATCCAAAGATGTTGAGCACCTTTTCATACCTGGTGTCATCTATATGTTTTCTTTAAAAACATGTCTATTCAAATTCTGTTAATTATTTGTTATTGTTTTGGGGCCACACTCAGTGATGTTCAGGGGTTACTCCTGGCTTTGTGCTCAGAAGTTACTCCTGGCAGACTTAGGGGGTCATATGAAATGCTGGGGATCAAACCCGGGACAACTACGTTCAAGGCAAAAACCCTACTCACTTTGCTATTGCTTCAGCTCCACTGTCAATTTTTTAAATCAAGTTATATGAGTTCACATCTTTTAGATACTGTCCTTTTATTATATATTTTATTTGAATATATGTTCTCCCACGTTATAGGATGCCTTTCCTTTTTATGATTATTTCTTTGTTTAGCTATTTAGGAGGACACAGTACCACATGGCTATTTTTTTTTTTTTGGTTTTTGGGTCACACCCGGCAGTACTCAGGAGTTACTCCTGGCTCCATGCTCAGTAATTGCTCCTGGCAGGCACGGGGGACCATATGGGGCACCGGGATTCGAACCGATGACCTTTTGCATGAAAGGCAAACGCCCTACCTCCATGCTATCTCCCGGGACCCCACATGGCTATTTTTGCTTGTTTGTTTTTTGTTTATTTTGGGATCACATTCAATGGTGCACAGGGATTACTCCTGGCTCTGAGCTCAGAAATCAATCCTGGAGTGATACCGTAGTGGTAGGGCATTTGCCTTGCACTCAAATGAAATGGGACGGACTTGGGTTCAACCCCAGGCATCCCATATGGTTCCCTGACTCTGCCAGGAGCTATTTCTGAATGCAGAGCTAGGAGTAATCCACGAGTGTTGCTGGGTGTGGCAAAAAAAGGAAAGAAGGAAGGAAAAAAGGAAGGGAGGGAGGGAAGAAGGAAGAAAAGGGAGGAAAGGAAGGTAGGAAGGGAGGAAGGAAGGAAAGGGAGGAAAGGAAGGGAAGAAAGGAAGGAACAAATGAAGGAAGGAAGGAAGGAAGGAAGGAGGAAAAAGAAAGGAAGAAGGAAAGAAGAACAAAGAAAGAAGAAAGGAGGCAGGAAAGAATAAAATAAAGAAGGAAGAAAGGAAAAAGAAAGAAAAGAAAGAAGAAAAGGAAAGAAGAAAGGAAGAAAGGAAGGAAGAAAGAAAAGGAAAGAAAGAAAAGAGAAAAAAGAAGGAAAAGAAAGAAAAATAAAGGCGAGAGAAAAAGAAAGAAGGAAGAAAGGAAAGAAAGAAAAAGGAAGGAAGAAGAAAGAAAAAGAAAGGAAGGAAGGAAAGAAAGAAAGAAGGAAGAAAGAAAAACAAAAGGAAAGAAAGAAAAGAAGGAAAGAAAAACAAAAGAAGGAAAGAAAGAAGGAAGGAAGAAAGAAAGAAAAAAGAAAGAAGGAAAGAAAGAAGGAAAAGAAAGAAAAAGAAAGAAGGAAGGGGGAGAGAAAGAGAGAAAGACAGAAGGAAGAGAGAAAGAAAGAAGAAAAAGAGAGAAAGAGAAAGTAAGGAAGGAAGGAAGGAAGGAAGGAAGGAAGAAAGGAAGGAAGGAAGGAAGGATCATTCCTGTAAGGCTCAGGGGAACATTTGAGGTGACAGGGATCAAACTACGGTCAGTCCTGGGTCTGCTGGGTGCAAGGCAAACGCCATACTGCTGTGCAGTATGGGTCCTATTTTGCTTTTTTGTCTTAGATTTGATGTCAAATATAAAAATCATTGATGTCCATTTATTAAGTTTTCTTCTGACAGCTTTATGGTTTCTAATCTTTTTTTATTTTATAACTTTATTTATTGACTGATTGATTGGTTGGTTTGGGGGCCATACCCAGCGGTGCTCAGGAATCGCCCCTGGTTGGCTGGGGGATGCAGGGAATCAAACCTGGTCCCTCCCAGGTCGGCTGCATGCAAGGCAAATATCCTATGGCTGTGTTATCTCTTCAGTCCCCTGGTTTCTAGTCTTAAACTCAAGTTCCAATTGAAATAATTTGCAGTAGTAGGAGTAGAAGGCAGCTCAGTAATAAAGTTCATATCTTGTGTGCATGCGACCAGGGTTCAAAACACCACCAACCACACACCAAGAAAAAAAATCATTTTGTTATTTTTTAAGTTTATTTAGTGTAAGAGGTATCCAGTTTAAGTCTCCTGAATGTATATTTATTTTTCCCAATATCATTCATTGAAGAGATTATCCTTTCTTCACTATATATCCTTAGTTCCTTTCTTAAAGCTTAATCATATATGCTTTGAGTTTTATTTATGCCTTAGTGGTCTCTCTCTCTCACTCCCACTGATTTATGTCTGTATTTCTACCACCATCATACCTTTTCTTATTCATATAGCTATTTGATAATACAGTGAAGTCAGGAAGTAGTAGCACCACCATTTTGTTATTCTTTCAAAAGAATAATTAATAACTTAAAAAAGTCCAACACATATTTTAGAATAGTTTGTTCAATATCTGTGAAAACTTTTGATAGATATTGCTTTTAAATAATTTATGTAGTGTACACATTTTAACAATATTTACTATTATAATAAGTGATATATAATCCTGTGTCCTCATCAATATCTTATATATTTGGTATACACTTAGTTATTTTGGTCTAGTTTGTTTTTTTTTAATTTTGGGGAGTCACACCTAATCATAGTCCTGACTCTGTGATCAGGGATCACCCCATCAGTCCTGGTGGTTTTGAAGGGAACCAACCATATGTGGTACCATGGATTGAACCCAAGGCAGCTTGCATCTAAGTCATGTGGCTTACCCTTACTATACTTTCTCTAGCCCAGACAATTTAATTTTTAATCTCCTGTGTTAAAACTCCTATAAGTCTTTTTGTTCGGGGGCTGGAGAGATAGCACAGTGGTAAGGCATTTGTCTTCAAGTGGCCTACCCAGGAATGGCATGAGTTTGATTTCTGGCATCCCACATGGTCTCCTGAGCCTTCCAGGAGCTATTTCTGAGTGCAGAGCCAGGAGTAACCTGAGTGCCACCAGGTGTGGCCCAAACACACACACACACACACACACACACACACACACACACACCTTCCTGTTTGATATCATTATAAATGAGATTTAGTTATTTATCATGAACATCAATATTAGAAACGTACAGGAAAAAATAACTTACATGTAACTTTTGATATCAGAGACTTCTGTGGAGAAACAGAAGATCCTTCTCTTTTTTTCATGCTAGAATAAAATTTATCTAATAATTGAGGTTGAAACAGAACAACTTTAACATTTTTCATGGAGTGGACATGTCCTTTTCTGATGAAGTTTTCAATGGCATCAATGATGGCGTCAGCAACTTTGACTGGGTCTTGACCGGCCTGTCCTAAAGAGGCAAATAATACGAATGTCTAAAAAAAGAAAGATACTCTACAATGAGCTAACTTGAGGTTCCATTATTCACAGAAAAATACCCTGTCCTCATGTATTTATTTTGTTAATTTTTTCTAACAATGTATTATAATGAAACACTTAAAAATTCTAGATGTAGGGGTCGGAGCAGTGGCGCAGTGGTAGGGCATTTTCACATGGCTGACCTAGGACGGACTAAAGTTTGATCCGATGGGGTTCCATATGGTCCTCCAAGCCAGAAATGATTTCTGAGTGCATAGCCAGGAATAACTCCTGAGCGTCACTGAGTGTGGCCCAAAAACAAAAAACAAAAACAAAAATTCTAGATGCAAAGGGGAGTTATATTTGTCACAGGATGCTTGACAGTCAAGACAATGAACAAAGATTCAAAAGCCTACCCTTTGGTTTGTACAGAGCAAATACAAACAATTGAGACAGTGTATCTCAAAGTTAGGTGGCACAGGTAAAATTTCTTATTTTACCACTGTCTATAATATCCTTAAAAAGTAAAAACTGGGGCCAGAGAGATAGCATGGTGGTAGGACATTTGCCTTGCATGCAAGGCATCCCATACGGTCCTCTGAGCCTGCCAGGAACGATTTCTGAGCCAGGAGTAACCCCTGAGTGCTGCCAGGTGTGACCCAAAAACAAAAACAAAACAAAACAAAACAAAAGAGCAAAAGCTGTTAATTTGTGTTGAAAGATGAGTTTTTTTTTATCTTTTCTCAATCATAACTTGATTTTGCTCACATTCTCTCTCCTTGGTATTTGATTGCCTGATTTAAACTAAACTAACAGACCAGATGTTATAATCTTTATTGTGTTGTCTAATAATTATATTTATTAGGCAGTACAAGGATTATTTCATTGTAAACTATTGTTATAATTATAATTATCATGTAATCTATCATTATTTGTATATAATCTATGAACTTCAAGAATGTTTTCACCTCTACACAGTGGGACTTTTTGTCAACTGAAGAGTTCAAATTTACCTCCCAAACAGGTCTTTTTCTAATTTTAGCATGGTCAGATCTATTTTAGGCCTATTTCCTAAATAAAATAATCACAAATCTCATGAAAATCTATGTAAACAATCCTATTATCAATAGTAGATGGCAAAGTTACATTGTAAGCACCACAATGTAAAAGTTCCCTGACCTAACTGGTGTGATAGACTCAGAATGTATTCAATTTCCCTGTTGATAGCATCCGCCATTATTGTAGAAAATGAGTGAAGATCTATTTTACCAAGTATGGGGACAATTGTGGGAATGCAAAGAAACCTCAACTAAAAAAACTTAAGTTTACTTATATATATATATATTTTTAGATGGTCATGAAAGAAGGAAAGCAAAACTGTGGTTATCATACAATATTTAGGATAACTTAAGTGGGAATGTTCAGATATTTTCATTAATTTTAAGTAATATTTATTGGGATACATCTCAGTGTAGATGCATAGTAAAGCAGTTGGGACACATTGGATGTGAAATGAAGGAATGAAGAGAGGTTCTAATGGGGCAGCATGGACAGCGAGGGGACATTGTAAGAGAACTGTGTAACACAGAGTTATATATTTTTCTCTGGTAAAGGGGAAAAGAGCTCTTTTTGAGAAAGATAAATCTTGGTGTGGGCTATAGAGGAGACACTTGAGCAGTAAGTCAGGTCTATTATGAAGATTGATAGAAGTATAGAAGACAAGAGTTAAAAAAAGAGAAGAGGCTTAAATGAAAAGGTTCAATGGGGGGGGCGGGTAGGGAGGTACTTAGAAAGTGAAGTCAGCAAGACCTTTGATGAACTGTGTTTAAGCCTAACTTCTGATTCCTCCTCTTCTATCATCCACATTTCTTTCTTTACATGTCATGCTGTATTAAGTAGCTTGTTTGCATATCTGTCTCAAACAGTGGGTAAGATGCTCCTAGGTACCAGACCCTTTTTAAACTCGTCTTTTTATACCCAATGCTGAAGGAACATAACAGACTCAGAATACAGTTAAAGTAACATATAATCAAATGGAAATAATAATACAAAGAAGGTAAATAATTCTAGATTAGAAAATTTTGCGGGGCCGGAGAGGTGGCACTAGAGGTAAGGTGTCTGCCTTGCAAGCACTAGCCAAGGAAGGACCATGGTTCCATCCCCCGGAGTCCCCAAGCCAGGGGCAATTTCTGAGCGCTTAGCCAGGAGTAACCCATGAGCATCAAACGGTGTGCCCCTCCCCTCAAAAAAAAAAAAAAG